>LJIJ01001788.1:2467-36380 GCA_001718145.1 Orchesella cincta
CGTTACACATGCTACAATGATGTCATTGAAATCGCATTTTGGTATACTACTTGGGTTCAGTTCTAGTAAAAGAGTCTAATGAAACCTCTAATTATCTATGGGGAGCTTTTATTCCCTAAACTGACGGTAGTTAGAACGATTTAAATATACAACGGTATGTGCATATCTGCATATGTATGAGAATTCGGTACTTTTTTTCCAAGTTGGGGAAATCTCAAATTCTTCCCCCAACTCTCTCGTATTCGGCACTGATATATATTTTTGGACCATACCAGGCTCCTAACAGATAGTAGTCATGGACCAGTTTTGTTCAACGAGCAAAATTGGAACACTATTATTCCGCTGTACATTGTGCACTCACTTTTGATCCTATTCATCTTGCCTTAAACTGGGTTAAGCAATCATCGAGCGTTCCATTTTTGGAGCGCGTGAGGATCTGACTCAGAGCGCTCACGAACATGGAACACCCTGCAGGTTAATACGGTCTGCCATTTTGAAGGATAAGAATGCCCATTGAGGTTCTGCTTTACGGGTAAAACTTGCTATGTATTTTACCCGTTTCCATAAAATATGCCACTACTATATAAATGCTTGATTTTTTAACGCAATTCAACAAACTATCAAAAGTGATGTGTTGAAATTTTCTCGGGTGCAGGTTATCTCCCGATCATGTGTAAGATCCAATTAAGCAACACAAGCATAGATTAATGATATAACGGATACCGAATTTCTTTGTCAGTCCTATTTAGAACTGTACAAGCGTTTTATGTTAAATCACAGAATTGAATCGATTAAATAAATACTCATAAGAAAATGTATCGAGCGTATAAGTTTCCCATTATTGAGTTATTCTATTTTGATTGACTAGTTGTGAAACACTTCAAAACTTCTTCGGTTGGGATGTGATTACAACCAACTTTATTTTCATTAGGTAATCGAGTTTAATTCCAAAAAAACAGAGAAGATTAGCCAGAACCAATTCTGTAACGGTACCATACATGCACGAGCATATAAAAGTTGAGAGCGTTACAGGAACGTATAGAAAGCTTTCCCTAATGTACCCTTTAACTGAGGATGGCTTCCGAAATTGAACCCATTTTTTGAATTCGAGGTATCAACTACAAACATTCAATATCACGTTACTTTAAGGAACACCTGCTATAGTGGTAACAATGACGGAATTACAGAAATGAACAATGAATCCAAACACATCTGTTTATAGGTGTGTGAGCTAACAAAAAGAGCCTTATCAATTACAATACTGTGCACACAAGCATGCTAGACCTAATTGAACCCTTTTTTGAAATTCTTTTGGGAGAAGGTATTTATTGTAATTTCCGTTCTCAATATTTTGTTTATTACAAAAAACTGTAAGTCAATTTAAGATGCGGTTTCTTGAACGCTGTTGAATGGAGCAAGTAAGGATTTGCAAGTTACGACCAACACGTTAGTTTCTCTGCATGTTCCTATGCTGTTAATTTATCCCTGAACTATAAGCCTGACAGTTTGAGAGAGAAAGTTTCAATAAGCCTCACTATTCTAGCTAAGTTTATGTATTATCAAGACATTTAACAGCACAATCATTGCTAATGCTAATTAACCCAAGCTGGTGCTGAGCTGTGAGAAATGACCTCAATTTACATAGCTTCGCCCTTTCGTAACAGTGAAAGTCAAATAGAAATGTCAATTTTACACTTTCGTCCAACAAGGCAGGAATTCTCAATTGTTCCGGTAGGCTGACGAAGAAAGCACAAGATGTTAGTAGTTTTTGGCTCGGCAAGCTAACGTAAAGTGGAAATGTATTCATCATTTTATAAAATGGCCTTTTGCATCTTTGCAGTTTGCTTTGAGCCAATGTACCTATATAACTTGGTTATGAAACTTTCAGAGTATTCATATACAACTTGTCTTCTGTTCATTTCTCGGAGGTGTTACAGTAACAACTTGTGTTTGCAGTGAATATTGTGTCATTTTATAGCTTCTTGGTAACATAATTACTGTGTGTACTTTAATTTAATGAAATTCATTAACTAGTAAATTCAATTAAATGAAATTATTTCAAGTATTGGAGCATGGTAAATACATCCATGTAATTCAGTACCGAATATGTTTAATAAAAACAAATAGTCAGAGTAGCCGAAAATCCCGGATTACGGTAATCGGATTACGGGATTTGGATTACGGATTACAATCCATAATCCTAATCCCAAGTGAAAGATTCAAAATTGGTAATCCAAAATCCGTAATGTAATATACGATTTTAGGAGCCCATAATCCACTTTTAATCCCAATCCCGGATTTTCCGGATCTGGATTCGGATTTTATTGAATATGAATAGAATATTGAGTATTTATATGGAATTGTTCTTTTTTAATAAGACAACAGGTAAATTTGTACAAAAGTATGAAGAATGGTACTATTTATATGTATTTTTAATGTTTTTAATACTATAACGAGTGCAGAAAGGGAAAGAAATGGTATTCGAAAAAGCAAAAGTACTAAAACTTTGTTGGATTTTGGGCATGTAATCCCAAAAATCCGGATTTGGATTACGTAATCCAGAATCCAAAATCCAGACCTCCGAATTTGCCTAACAGATTAATCCATAATCCAGCAAAATGTTTAGACTCGGTAATCCAAACTCGTAATCCCAATCACTATTTTCAAATGGTAATCCATAATCCCGTAATCCAACCCCTCAAATGTTGGATTCGGTTACTCTGCAAATAGTTATATTTAAGAGAAAATCTTAGAATTTTAAGAAAAGAGTGCGGAACTTGTAAGGCTTTAAATTTCGATGGAAATGTTCTTATTGCAAACACACACTTGCATAACAATCATGTCTCGTAAACGTGCAGTTATCATTTAAAATTTACTTCTCCTGTCCCTTTTGTGGATGATAAAGGTAATAAAATAACGTCTTAAAAAAAGGTTTGTGTACCAAATTCTTTTTTCCTTGACGTTTACAAGACCGTATTTTTTACACAAGCAAGCAATCACAAGAGAGTATAACCGCTCGTAAAATGAAAGCGAACAAGAAGGTAATAAAACTTCTATTAAATCTTCAGGCAAGTTTATTTTCTTGTCTGTTTGACACCGTTGCCTCCATGTCTGTCTGTAGATATTTTCACATAGCGTACATATTTGAGATCTTCTGGTGGACACCTAGGAATAATGGTGAAGCAAGTTAATAGCTACATTCGAGTTCATTCATTCCTGGCATTGATTTGTAGGGTATCATTGTTTGTTTGGTGAAAGTAATGAAGTACAATTTTCATATTTGTTCTAGTTTACGTTATACGTCTATCCTGTCAATGGATCTATTTATATAATTGTGCGGCTCCAGGGTATAAAACATATTGCAGGCTACCAACTTCAACATATTTCTTTATTATTTTTGGGTGAACAAGAAGTACATCTCATATATGATATATGTGAATTAAAACAAACAATTATAATTATATTATATATTTGTAGTATTTTACGATTCTCAAGTTAGTAAACACAATAATATGAGATCTCGCTTTCGGTGTATGTTGGATATATTAGTACTATACAAATATTGTAAACTGTTTGAAGCAAAGGTTTTCTCGACCGCTTTTCATAAAAGTATAGAACTAAAGCAAAACTGGCTATGACTTGGTCAAAAACTAACTTTATACGTCGTTAGATAATTTTCTTGATTGTATAATTTGGTTATTGAACATTTTTATGCATTGGCAACTTTTGGCTGCTGAATGTGACGTGAAAACTAAAGTACTTCCTAATTTAAGACTGCGGAGAAAAAACTTTTTTAGAGATGTCTCATGAAATTCTGTCTCACGGAAATTCGACTTCCCGTTTTATGTATGTATGATTTTTAAAATTGTATGGATTGTCTTCATTAGCTAATTTGACATGGGTTTGCGGTCTAGCTTGCAGTGGAAAAGCCGTTCAGAGTGCAAACAAATATAGTGGTAGCTTACTTTTAAAATGTTCTTGTATGCAATCAATGCACTGACTGCTGACACAAACTATTAACCTCTTCAGCCATAAATACACCACAGTGGTGTAATGACGTTGTGTTGCATAGGCTACCATAATACGTCACTGTGGTGTCTGCATTTAAAATACAAGGCTCCCAAAGTACACCACAGTGATGTTCATGTTTGTATGCCGTAGGATCCCAAATTTACGTCACATCGATGTCATTGGGAAGTATCCCTGACTCCCGAAATACGTCACAGTGATGTTTCAAAATATTTAATACGAAAAAAATGGGAGCCTAGTAATTTTACCTTGAAAACTAATATGGGAGTCTGGGTTGTATTGACGACAACAGAATTATGGTAATCAATGCAAGTATCATAGCTACATAATGTGGGAGCTTATCATCTTAAAGGTAAAAATAAACTCAGCACTGATAAGGTTAACCAAAGAAGTAGGGTACAAAATGTTTAATAATTATTTATTACATAAATGTAAATAAAAATTTCCTCGACAGTGTTGCCAGCTGCTAAATGTTATCACCAGTTGCTGATTAATCTACAGCAGGATTTTTTACTCTACACTGCATTAAATCTTTTTTGGCGTTTATGCGATCAAATCTTCAATCTTAAACTTACGCAAACTACACTAATTCGCTAGTGTCCCCATTCAAAATTTACATTATAAATCTAACTAAGATTCTCCATATATGGGGTCATAGTTTATATCCTACATAACTGACATAATAAATGTTTGAAATGTGAATATTGTTGGAAAATTAAAGAAATTGTGACAAGTATTTCTTGTGTATGTCTAAAAAACTTAACTGCAAGATATATTTAGCAAATTTGAGTTGCTAGTTTCAATGGTTAAAGTATTTTCTAACAGATTTTGTATTGTGGAGGATGCCGTAGTTTGGCAGATGTTTCACATCCAAAAGTTTCCAGAAGAAAATAAAACGTGTTAATCTTAATACTATGCATATAGCTTTGATTGAAGACGAAGTTAACGTTGACCTTCACATGTTTCGTGGCCTTTTTTATGTGCAACAAGCCTTCTCCTTCTCGTCATTTTAATAAGTCTGGTTGTTTCTGACCTTAGAAAACCGTTGGAAACTTCTAAATTTGGAATGTTTGAATGAAGAAATGGGACAAAATTTCTAGTTGCTACTTTCTAATTAATAGTTAAAACTAAGAGAACCTTATAAATTTACTGACCAACTAATGCATAAAATATAAAAACTTTAGGAGATAAAATGCACTTTTGATCTGCTTTGTGTTGAAGCAAATACGAAAAGATTTATTTTTACACCTTTCATTTGGACTTGCACCAGCGTGAGTAAATTGTGAAACCTCGACAATTTTTTACTAGATATAGTAATGCCATACTATATTCTATATTAGTAGTATTATGTTTCGGAAGATTAGTTTTATTGATTAAATGATTCCTTACTTACCCGAACAATTCCAGAGCCCGTGTCGACGTTTCAGCGTAGTATTTAAAGTAATAGTTTCAGTTTCAAGTTTCTTACATGTGAAAGTATTCAGTCTTGATTTTCGTTAGGAAACTAAAGACGACAGAAGGTAAATAGAAAACAATGTCAACAACGTAATCATTCGTGAGAAGTTTGTTTTCCAGTAAGCTCAACACCAATGTGTCTAGGTTGGAATTCCTTTGTTGCTACGTGTTATCGATTCCCTCGGGTTGAAGTGAGCAAACGATAGTAAAAAGAGTTGACAGAACTCGTATATCTAAGGATCAGCCCATTCTGTCTCACAAAGTCATTTATTCCCTGGGTATTACTTCTTCTCAAGTCAGCAATGAAGTCTAATATTTCCACGTCTGTCGCTCCCATTTTGTGTCTCTACTTTACTGGTGATGTTGTAATACAGCCCTATCACGTCTTCAATACGAAAGTGCCGTATATCGACGGTGAGATACTATAATGGTGTATGTCCTGAGACTGCGTTTTGTAAACGGGCGTATCTCATTTTGATGCATTGTAAAACGGTGTATCTCATTTTGCGTGCATTTGGAAAATGACGTATCTCGATTTTGGGGCTAATTGAGATATTAGTACAGTCATAGGCGCAGGAACGAAATTTTGCTTGGGGGTACCAGGGGGTACGAACTATACAAATTATAAACAAAACGCATGATTCTTAAATTTTTTATCGAGTTTTCTATTAGAAATTTGGAAATCTGGGGGTACGTCGTACCCCAGTACCCCCGGTTGCTGCGCCCATGAGTACAGTCAGATTCAGCATAAAATTGTATACATTTTGACACCAAATTCAAGGGGTTACCTTTGTTACCTAATAAAAAAATCCACCAGAAGACAGTTAGTACTTCATTGGGACGTGTGGTTGTAAGTGAAGGATCAATCTCAACAAGTGATTTTGAGGCTGCAAAAACTGTTATCGGAAGCCACACAATCATCCAAACCCCCTGTGAAAAAACCAGGCTCCAAAATCAACTCGAAAAAAAAATAACGATTAATAAATTAAAAGTATAAAACTGGGACTTTTTGTTTTTTAGTCCCTTTGAAAAACCACGAATTTGGAGATACACCGTTTTCCAAACGCATAAAAAATGAGATACACCGTTTTTCAAATGCATACAATATGAGATACACCTTTTTAGAAAACGCAGTCTCAGGACATACACCATTATAGTATCTCACCGTCGATATTATATGTAAGTGTACATCAGTCGTTTCAAACCACAAGATGGGGTTCGTGTTTTTATGCCTGCATACATGCTGATGAAGGTGGTATGGTTTCTTAATTTATTTTAGCTAACCAAGACTAACATAGCTGATACAAGTGATGAAAGCTAACACCGACCATTGTAAACTTTCTTTTTGTGGAATTTTTCAAAATATCCACAGTATATATGTATAACTGACTACACAAAGGTATTTGTTTTGGTTAGCTGTCTTGTTAGCAGTAAATCCATTTTTAACCTGTTGTACACGAACCGTTTCGTATTTACGAAGTAAAATTATCAATTGTTGAATTGTACCGTCAATTTTACAGAATCCGTAAATTTCCTATGAATTTTCCCCTTCAATAGCCATTATTTATGCAACTTTCTACTTTAACATAATAGATAGAAGAAAACGCTGTGTCAACGGTTGACATTCGCAGTTTTTATCGAACGTTTTTTTGTTGCTTACCTTGCTAATTAGTTTTTTTACTCTGGATGATTTTACTTTCCTGTGACAATCATTTGGAAGAAAATATACATAACACGGAAGTTAACACTAAATCAAGCCTTAACACCTAAAACCGCATTGCAGGTAACTATACATTTAATCGTGATTCTTTTTAGATGCTTTATTATAAAACTATCCATATTTTTATATATAGAATGTCAACACTCAAGGTTTGTTTTAGCTAGTGTTACCATTTCAATATAAAGTTTATCAGCGTCCTTCCCAAAGAACAAGGCTTGTTTAACAACATGCTTTTGAGGACAGTCATTTCGGTGAAATGAACATGAAATTTGGAACCAACAGATGAACACAATCAATAGGAAACAAATTGGACCGGAAAAAATTACAGCTTTTGGGTCTCTGCGTTTTCCCATTAAATTATTCGATCCTATATTAGATCAGAGCTGGGCTTGTATCATCCAACCACACATTTCACAGTTTGATCCATTTTGAAGTATCTTTGTGTCTGGTCAGTTGGTAATGGTATTGATCAAGAAAATTATAGCGTAGTTTCTGTTGTAACAATGCTTTCTCCACGGTCTGAGTCGTTCCTTGTACTGTACTAACAACACTTGATCTATAAATCACCTCATTCCCACTGTATGATGAATTGTGTGCTGTCCAAAGAATACACTGAGAAGCATAATTTGCAAATGTATATACAAAAGGTGAACATGTTGCAATAATAATAACGGGAATCCCTGCTGTAGAGCGAAGTTTACTCAACTTACTCACATGAAGGTGAGTGCTATTTTCATGGGCGAGTGCAGTTGGATTTTATGATGGCAAAATCGGTTCTAACCCTTATGCGTTTACCCGAAATGATTTATACATGATCAGACTTTGGTGAAATCGTCTGGCAGATACTCTTCAGTTTTCTGATTTCTGCAGTAATTCTTAATGCATTTATACATGTTCAAATATTGTTTAGTTCTAACGAGTGCCAGAGTTGCGCACACTCCAAGCTGCTCTTTCGTTCCGTTCTATATGGGATCTGTCGATGTAGAAGTGTCTGCCATACCTGCACAACCTGTAGTAATGCAAGTTGGGATTTTTCCCACCCTGTGCCATTTTTTGAGTTAAAAATTGTTTGAAGAAAATTTTTCTCCTGCTGCATTTATATGCGTTCCCTACAAATCTTATCATTAGCATGATTCAGCTTTCTAAATTTGAAGACGCATTGGCTAACATAAACATCCTTTAAGAAATATTCGTTGGATTTATAAATACTTAAATTCAGATGCAATTAAATCTATGTATTCAGCTAAAACAGTAACAACCTGATTCAGACAATTCTTTAGTTCATTTAATTATTCTAATTAAATAATGATTATTACTTTTTCACATGAACGCGTTTATTGCGATAACGGTAGTATAACTCAACAAAGTATATAATAGGAAATCAAATCCATTAAAAATGCTTTGGAGTGCGGTAAAGTGAAAAAAATGCAAGGAATTCCAGGAATAGTTTTAAATATTTGTTACACTGTGTTCTTAATTATTTAACGTTTAGCAAATAAGTAAAAACTCAACTCGGGTGGTTGTCGAACTCAGGCTTTCATTTCCATGTTTGAGTTGCAAAACCTACAATATCTATATTTGGGTTATGAATCTACACCATTGCAAGTATTTTTGGTAATATTTTTGTCTTCATATTTACAGATGACAGACTTAATGGTTCTGCTAACTAGAACTGATATTCACACCATGCAATGCAAAAACGAGCGTACTATTTACCAGTTCTACCAAGAAAATTGCAGTATGAGTGCAAGTATATTGAAGGCATAGCGTACGAGAAATTTGTTTAGCAAGAACACAATGTAGTGCTGATTATAAAACCGAATCCAAGGGGGCTCAAAAAGTATCGTGCATAATATGTTATTTAAATAATCTAATTTTATCCTATTTGGAACAAGTGAATTGTGTAGTGTTGGTGTAAGTGCTTGTAAATGTTGTGAACAGTAAATAATATACTTCAATACTAAAACAAACATAATGCTACTTGCTTCGAATAACTACGACATACTTTAACTACTTCTGTCGTGATATTTGCAATATACGGATCCAAAATTGGAACAAATTTTCAGCATTATCAATGGTAAGTTTACAGTTTTTTAAAAGTTGGAGCGGATATTTTATTGTACCACTAGAGACGTACGACGTTCTGAAAAAGGCTGAAAAATTATTAAACTCTTCATATAACATAACCCTTGCAATCATGCATTACTGTAATGTTAGTTGTTATAAAATTATTGCGTGAAAATATTGGTTAAAAATATGTCAGAAAGAGGAACAAGCATAAGCTGGAGCAGCAAATGAGAATAATAACTTCATAGTGAGTGCATAAATGAGAATGATGATTGGAATATATTCAGATGTAGTATTCTGAATGTTGTCTTTCATATTTCATAGTATTTTCCATATTACATATAATATTTTTTCTTTTGATTCTGACTTACTAAACAAAGTATATAAGAACAAAACCTTACAAACCACCTGCAGCATTAACACTATTAAATGAACGATAAGGTGATGGTTGTGGTCGGTCGGAATATACTTAGCTATTTTAGGTTGTCTTTCCGTTGATATAATGAATGGCTTTTATTGGTCGACAGCGATATGTAGTTTCCACAACATTTTGGGAAAGAATCGTTTATCAGTGGCTTTTAGTAGTAGATTAATGCATATATACATTACATCCATCATATAGAAATACAAGGAATTCGTATCTTCTGACTATTAAATAAAACATACCCCGTGAAAAGCGTCAAGGAGTACTCAAGCAAAGCAAACTTTGTACGCATGTGATTTAAATGTTTAAGAAACAAGGGTTCTTTATTGATGAGTCTCCAATCTACATTAAATTTCTCTCGTTTAATTGCACTGATGGTTTTGAATGTCTTTTAACATTTTTTGCTTCCGCTTGAAATTTAAGGAACAGTTTGGACACCAGCTTCACTAGTAGGTTCCACCAATTACCGGCTTACTAGATAACATAGCATAGGAGCTGAAGATGCCACAACAAATATATTGTTTTAAAAAATGGCGTAAACCTTATACGTGATTCTTTTAACGCTACCTACACTTCAATGAATACTCCACTACTCACAATGTCTTCATTACAAACTGAAAAGGGAAACATGAATTTGGATTACTGCTACGAAGTTGATAGATTTTACTTGGTTATCAGATGTGAAGTTCTTGTCATTCACTTAATCAAAGAAAAAACTCCACGTATATTCATTATACTCGTCAACTTCTATTGGGGAAAAGTCAATCTACCCTCCGAATATTGTAGATTTGAATTTTTATAGAATTTATTCGAAAGAAAAGAATTCATGACTTTAAGGTTTCATTATCCAATTCCTCCATTTCCAAAAAAATCTTCTCGTTTCACAAGGAAAAAGGCTTATTTAGCAAAGTCCTAAACAAGCTTTTCATGATAGTGGTGAAAAGAAAATAGATTTGGTGCTATTAGTGTTCAGTCTTTGACAACAAAATTGGACGGCAGAAAATTACAACTTTCCTCGCACAGAGTTTTCCTATTAAATCAATTTGATTCCATAATATTAGATCAGAACTCAGCTGGCATCGTCCAACCGCACGTTCAAAAGAATAAGTACAGAGCTGTGTCTAGTCTGGTAAGTTTGGTAATGGTATTGATTGGTAGCAATTATAAGCGTAGAGTGTGCAATAACAATGCTTTCTTCACTGCCTGACTCACTGATAGTAGTTATCTGACGTAATATCTACTACGCTGCTTGTGGCTTGTTCCTATTTATTCACGTATATACAACACGGTAATTTGAACAGTAATGAATGAGATACTTTTTGCTTGATTGCGGAAATTTTCTCACACATGAGGCTACCCAACTTTTTGATTCCCTAAAAATATATTCTGGGATTTTATGATGCAGAAGCACCTTGAACATTCGCTACCATCATAGTACACCAATGATTTATTCCTACTAAACGTCTGCAGTGTGTGTATGTAGCTGACATTTTAAGCTAGTATCTGTGTTCAATCTTTTCATTTCATTGTGGCTGCAATTACCCAAAAAATTGATGAATCTCAAAATTTTCCTATCTTAAACGTTTTATCACAAAACCACAAACAATCACCAGAACGGAGAAACCATCTTTGTTTTTATTAAAAGCTTCCATGATTACCAGCATAATCATTCTTTGATCCAGTAAGGTTTGTTTGTTTTTGGTACTTACACATGGAGTAAATATGTGCTAGCTCAATTTATATTTAATGAGGTTTCCACTCATCCGTATAAATACCTGTTCACATATAAATCATATAAAAAATGTGACCTGTCTAGCTGATAATATAATTTTTACATTTGATACATCAAATGGACATGAAGGTGAAAGTTAGAGGGCATTTGCTATTGCATACTTGCTTATAATATTTAGGGGGAAAGTAATCACACTAATGACCACTCTGGGTTATGTGGATGGGTCTTTAAATATGACCGTATTCTGTAGCGGTGCTCGGGGAACCACTGTCAGATTTAAAATGCATTGTTATGTGTTCCTGAGAAATGAGTAACTTTAAATGCAAATTGTTTTAATCAATTAAGCTATATTAACAGGTGAAGAAGTTAAGCTCAAAGTATTGTACCGTAAAAATTATTACTTTTAACTTTAAAACAATTTTTGGGTAAGTAACGCGTGCACTCATATAGACATTTTAGATCACCGCAGCTTTCGATTGATTTTGTGTTTAAAACATGAATTGGATTATTACCGATCATGCTCAGATATTGAATAATCACAAATAACAATAAATAATTACAGGCGCAGCATAGATCGAATTAGCAACTGAAAATTAAGAAATGTAATTCTTCTGCAAACTTATGTGGAATTTCAGTGATAATCAACAGCAAAGCTCTCAATTTGCACGAAATTAGCACTTAAGCAGTTTAAATAGTTTTCGGATAAGTAAAAAATTGCACCATGGATAATCCTGTTAATGAGAATGAATACATGCAGACATGAGATATAAAAAATGCTTAATCTTCCGTCCATCATTTAGAATTCTACCCCCAAAAAACCTCTTGTGGCGACTGAAGCATAACGTCATTCTAAAATCGGGTTTCTATACGTATGTTCTAGAAATTGGGATCTAATGACCCTATTTCCTTCAGGAGCTTTGATCCCCTCAACTTGTTAAGGATCCAATGGCGGATTACTTTTTTGCACTTGGCTCATATATTAACCATACTCAGCAGATCGAACAGTTCTGTGTTGCCTCCATGGAACATTTCCGACGAATTTCTACTATTTGGTGTACTTATGCGGGTATTACTGCGACGTATTTTACCCCGTTACAATAAAATTGTAGTAAAACTTTAAATGGAATTAGTTCTGCTTTCTCTTTTGATCGCCAATTCAGAAAAAGTAATTTGAGAAATTAGCCGCAAATTCTCTGTTTGACACGCAGCAAAAATGCGACGCAGGCATGGCATCAATGGCATATTTCTGCTTAGGTGTAACGTGTGGCTTGTTCCAGGACCATCTGAGTAAGTTTTATTGATAAGTGGACCAATGCGGAAATGATGGCGCTTGAATAAATGCATTTTTCATGAAAGAATTTGTCGAATCCTGTATCATTCAACAGAATGACATTTCGTTTACAGATGGATTGGAAAGTAATAAAATCAAACGGATGTGTCTGATACAAATCTACAATACGCATTATGCTTATATTATTGACTCATGAAACAATGGTAATGGTTGATTGACCATACATCTAATCCAAATACTACTATTTCGTATTTACCAGGTTAGCCGGTACGTCAGGAAGTAGAACATTATAGCAAATAGGGTATTTCTATACAGATGTCAGTATTTGTATTTTAGTAGTTAATAATGTTAATATGAACTGAATGCAATATTTTAACATTCGTTACATGCTTTTTCATTAATTTTATGATTAAAATTTAAACCTAATAAATTTGTCCCAGCGCGATCCACGTTACAGGTGGTAAATTGTTCTATCAAGTTGTAATGTAGTCAACCCTATGCTAGTTCTTAAATTACACAACTGAATTTTCAATTTTGTCCTTCTACTGCATACTTAAGTTAAGTGTAAAATCCGCTATTCTAGAAGACGATCTAGACTAAAGGTAAAAAATAGAAAAACGCCAAAAATAATTTAGCTTTCCCAACCTTACACTTGTTGTAATAAACCCGAGCAATTCGAGATGTAGGCAGATGTAAACCGGTTTAGCGGGTGTACTTTGGGACATAAAAATGTGTTATAGGGAGCGACAATTTTCATATAAGACTAAGCTGTCCGAATGATATTTCTCGCCACTTCACAAGCGTGTCATTTGTAAAGTGCATGACGCGGTGGGGACCTTCTGGTTCGAAAGTTCGCTATTTCGAATTTGCAATTGCAATAATACAATCAGCAACTCAGCTTTTAATGGTGTATCGGATAAAGGCTATCGTGACGTTGACGCCTGTTCGAAAGTTCTGAATTGTAATTGCATAATGCATATTCATTCCGCAACAGCCAATACCTTCGAAATGATATTATCATAGCTTTAATGGTCATTTTCACATTAATGCGTGACCTTTGACCCTGTTAGGAAGTCCGGGCGATTTAAATTTGCCAATGGGCATATTCATTCATCAAAAGTAAAGGCAATACTCATTTCGAATGATGTATTCATAAGCTATATCGTGACCGCTTATCATATTTTGCTGGGCGCTATCATATTGGGACCGGCTGTTACCCCGTAACCGCCAGATAAATCCATAATACTGAGACTTAGCCCTGCCGCTTTGACCTTATCTAGTTCGATTGGTGAAGACGAGAATTTCAAAATGTCAAACGTTCGAAAGTTTTTTATCGTGTTGACGACAGACGGACGAACGCGATACAAAGTCTTAATCTAATCATGACCTAAAGGTAGCATAATAGGAATGAAATATTTTGTGGCTAAATTAACCAAGCTTAAACTAATTCGTGTTATTGACTTTTGAGCTCCACGAAGCATCAGGTGCTTACTTCAGAAAAAAATGTAAAATCGTTTGATATTTCCTGCAGTCGATAGTGCTATGAAAATACTTAACTGGGGCGAAAACTATTATTTTTCAAAGATGTCAAATTTCGAAATTATGGCCAATTATGATGAAACTTCAGTTGCCCCAGGTTTGTGAAAGGGGAGAACGATAAAGTTATTGACAACTAATTCTTTTTTAGAATAAAAACTGTAACTATAATTCAAAGGAATAGGTTTTTTTCCAGTTTTTGGAAAAACGCTAAATACTGTTTTGCGCATAATAATTTCAAATTTTGAATTCAAAATTATTTTGATACAAAGGAGCAACAAAATTGCAGTTTTGGAGGTCATAATTGAATTCTACGTCAATAAAATACTGGGCCTAGACAATCCCTTTTGGTTGATAATAGGCTCATTTACACACGGAAATAGTTTGGCGAATTTCGGAATACATAAACTGTCATGGCCACAACAGATACTACAGAAGTAATGTGTAATTTACAACGCCCGGACTAGAAATCTTGATTTTAAGACCGCCGCCTTAAAAAAAGAGAAATTCGCCAAAAATATCTGTTAAATGAGCCTACTCTATCAACCAAAAGGATAAAGTCTAAGGCGTATTTTTATGACGAGAATCAAATATACCTTCCAACTCAATTTGTTGCCTCCTTGACAAATATTTGAATCAAATTTGAAAAATTAATAGCGCCAAACCAGTATGGCGTTTTTAAAAACGGAAAAAAACCTACCATTTGAAATATAGTTAAGTTTTGTTATTAGAAAAAAGATATTAGGTCAATAACTTTAATCGTTTTTTACAAAAAAACCAGGGGCAAACTGAAGTTTCCACATAATTTGCCATAATTTCGAAATTGACATTTTGAAAAATAGGTTTCGCCCAGCTTAATATTTTCATAAAGCACTATCGACTGAGGAATATCAACGATTTTCATTTTTATTCTGAAAGATTAATGCTCCTTGAAGCTCGTGAGCTAGTCTAATTTGGAAAGTGCCGATTAGTTTAATAGTACGCAGTATCTCATTTGCCAATGAACTGAATTATTTTAATTCAAGTTTAACTGGTATTTGTTAGACTCATATAAATCTCCTGTATAATGATTTATTAAAAAATCCAAAAATGTTTTTTAAACGCGTAACGTCTGGCTATATCGAGGTAAAAACTTTTTTAATCTGGTTAGTAAAATTTAACAACTTGTTTTGAAACTTTTGCTTAACATGAATGTAAAATGAATAAAGAAGCTTTGTTTTATAATACATGAGTTGGTACACAAAACTACTTGATCTTAAAACTACATCTTTAAAAGATGAACCTTTAAGCCAATAATGGCGTGTTTCTCTGAAGCAGTGCTTAATAGAACAGATGATACTACGTAAACGACATCCAAACCGAAACTGCCGTTGAACTTGAAACAATTGATCTATCTACATTTTTTAATGTGAGATTTCTTATTTGTAAACAACTGCTTGTTCTCTTTTTCTAATATTTTCTTTTTGGAAGTAGCACTTTAGTCGTTATATAACGCTGATTGAAGATAGCTTGGAGCTTCTGATAATAGTTCATTATTTTTTGGTTTCTTTAATTGAACTGTAGATTGACAGTAAGAAAGAGAAAAAGGGTAAAATGAACACCATGTTTTTGTTTCTGGCAAGTCCACATTCTTGATAGCTCAAAGTTTTCACAAAGACACAAAACAACCTCGTAGTTGTAATTTCGGCAAAGAAATTGCCGTAGCCGAAGTCAAAACCAAGGGGAAGTTTTTGGGACAAATAGACTAGGAAAAAGCTTTATTTTGTCGCATGGAACTGCGACTGGAACAAAAAAGCTTTTTCTTGTTCTCTAACTAGCATGTGTTAATTAATCAAAGCTGAAAGTCGTTTTAAAAGGCAAAAACAAGCTCCTGTACATTCTACTGTGTTTTTCTTTAGATATGGGAGTAACTAATACAATTACTTAAAAGAATACATATTTTATTTGTATTTCATCTATAATTCCATGTTAGATTTACTATTAAAGCGCGTGTATCGTGGAGAGCTAATAGTATATTTACTAGAAGTATAGTATTGTACTGAATTGGCATTTGACCTGATAGAGTATATTTTCTGATGGGGAAGGTGTTGAGCTGTGAGCAATAACCGTAATTTACATAGCATTCGGCATTCGTAGCGGTAAAAGGCAAATAGTGTTTTCCACACGCAGTCGCTCGGAAAGGATTCTCGGTAATTCGTAATTCAATTGTTCCGGTAGACTGATGAAGAAATTTACACCCTACATGTTGTTAATATTTGGAAGGCTAAGATGGAAAAGTATTTCCTGTGAAATGTAAGTAGCTCTCTTCATTATTCAACGAAGTGGTACCTCGAAACTTAACAGTTTCCTTTGGGTTGACATGCTTACATAACTTCATTTGTAAACTTCCAGAGTTTTAATTAGTCAACTTGGCTTCTGTTCTCTTAACGGAAGGCGTTACAGTGGAGCGAAAGCTTGTATTTGCAGTAGAAAGTTCATAATTGTCAAACTTGGTGAAAGAATTACAGTATGTATTTACTTCTGTGGTTCAGTGGCTACTAATTTTATATTTAAACTAGCGCAGATATTAGAGCATGACCCATTCGAACGGTTGAGTTCCAAATTTGTTGAAGTAATGCATAAATGGTTAATTTCTAAATGGAAAGTTACGATTTTTTGAATATCCAGCTCATGAGTGCATAGCATACAAAATTTCAAAGTTCTCGTTATGCATTATTAGTGCAAATCGCAGATGTTCCTGCACTGTTTCCTTCGTATTTTGTGAAAATCTTGTTTATGGAGATAATAAACTTTAAACGTTTGAGTATCCGACTCTTTTTTATCACCGTACTACACTTTTAAATATTAATTCTTTTGGTCAATCTATTTAACATGTATATATATATTATGCGTATAAAAAACATTGCTAGCATACAACTTTAACATGTTTCTCATTTTGTAGTCCCATCATGAGAGCCAATTCCAACCCTTTGCCATGACCAATTTGAAGCCAAGTACGTTGTTTATATTGGGCTTAGAACTGGTTGTATTCCAGGCTAAAAAAGCATCTCTCCTGAATTTGGGAATTTTACTTTCAGTTCTAATCTGTCTTCCGACGAGGAAGGAGAGAGTTTTGCTGCAGCTCTGCCATTCTCAGAAAAGTGCGCTTTGGGTCAGTAAGCTATCCGGGCAAATTCGTTTTGCTGGAAGTTACTATTCATTTTATGGCTGGGTTTGCTTTTGCTTTCTAGGTTAAACCTGTACAGTTAAACGTGACAATTGAACATTTATGTACGCTGGAAATGTCCATCGAGTTGCTTCATTTATAGTAAAGTAACTTGGGGTTGGTGCAGAATAGACGCAAAATTTTGTAGAAAGATTTTTCAGAAAAGTTATCCAGGTATTTACTGAAGTATGTTTGTGTTTTTAAACGTTTACTTGGAGCAGTGAACGGTGTTACAATAATTACGTGAAAATTGATAGTAATTGTCGTCCTGTAGCAGATAATGAAAACTTTCAGATATTGGTCTGATTTGGAAAGTCAGCCTGCCTCGGTTTTGCTGTTACTAATCGTGTGCATAGTGGTTCCTGTTTTGTGTTAATTTTAGAAGATTTTATGTGGTGTCCAATTTAGAATGAGAAGATACAATTTTACGGTATGATTCCAAAAATTACTTACTTACTAAATTAATGGTAAATAAGACCAAAATTTTATTTACGTTAATAGTTTGAGTATTAAGTCTGTGCTTGTCGAATTTGAGGTTGAATAGCTGCTCTAACTTAAATGGTCCACCATTAACTAGTACTACAACTTCACAAAAATTACGAGCTATGTGATTGGTGGACTACAACCATTTCCAACATCGCCATTATGCAGCTATTATCTTGAAATAACAAATACAGTACCTAAGTAAATGCGCATATACATTATAACGAGCTTACAATATTCTAATAAGTTTTCAAAGTATGTTTTTCGTAATGTATGAACTTTTTATGCAGAGTTTTGAATTAATCAATGCATTTCATTACACATTATTGATGACACCGATTAAGGGTTAATTTAATAACACAATGAATGTGTCATATCATAGCAAGTCATTCTTACAACGTACTAATTGAAAGTGCTACTGGTACATAGAAATTTCATTTGTGAATCTGAGTTGCTTTCTAAACGATTTAAAATCACAACAGTTCTCACCAATCGATAGAACCAGTTCATGTCCATATGAAAAATGCCTTCTCACGTTTTAAACAGAATCGCCTGTTACAGAATAGCTTTCCTTCTTCTGCCAATGATCGGTAGGTTTCTCAAAATTAATAACGCATTATCCGCAGCATAAACGACTTATGTAAATAACTTGTGGCGCATTTAAAGCTTAAAACAAAAATAAATGTTTTAATAAGCAAGTGCGGTTCCCCAACTCTTAAGTAGATTCACAAACGTTATAGCCAGGAGAACAGATTATAACAAGTATTGATTGACGGACTATGCTTCCACTTATATGATGGTGGTAATCACAAACTTTTTTAGTCAGGAATTTGATTGTAGACGAAGTTTTGAACAAAAATAGTAGCATCGTATATGTGAGCTCATTTTGTGTATACATACTTTCATAAACTACAATCTAATCACCATGATTAAGTTTCGTGCATAGAAGTGATTTGGATTTTCCTATTAGAAACTTGAGTTTCCCTTTATTTATGTAACTTCTCACCCTTACTGCAGCCACTGTCTGCAGAAAAAGGAATAAAGGGTGTTCATACTTCTCAATTTGTTTAATTTCATTCATCAATGACATACTACATTACTGTTAAAAAACTAATCAGTACGAATATGTTCGATGCATGAAGCTGTGAGTTAAAACGGCGTATCTTGGTTATATTATGAAAAGTCGCTGTTTTATCAATGTTGAGACGGTGAAAGTAAACTCAAACATGAGAGGAAACCCGGACGTGAGAATAAAATATAACTGTTCAAAATAATGTATGCGTAATTTCTACAGCCGCAATATATATTTTGCGACATGTAATATTTGAATTTTAGGAAGGTCAGAGATTCTGTCACAATGAGTTTAGGAACGTCGCAACTGGGTAGACCAGGTGTACATTGAACACCCAAGTATTTGAATTTTTAATACAAAACTACTAAATTCTGTGAAAATTATGCAAAAATATTGCAATTTGTATTGCTTGTACACCCTGGAAAGTATCCGTGGTGTCGCCAACGCATGTGTTAACTGATGTAAAAGGCACACATACAAAAAGTTGTTTATCATTACTTCATATTTTCGTATTTATAAAATCAATGACAATAATTTCAATTATTATTTCATACCAAAAAATAAAAAAGTGTGCGTTTACTTTTATTTTAGCGCTTCGGGTTTATTAGCGTATTATTAAGATAGATTATCATTCTAATGAGCTTAGAACAACAGATGATGGATAACGATTTATTACCCTGAATATATAGAATTACATCGAACAAAGTAAACATTTTTCTACAACTTGAAATTCGCCATGTAAAGGTATTATATAAACTTGAACAAATAGACAGAAACATTGTTGCAAATTTTCATTGTTAAGCTGATTTGTTCAAGATCTTTAAACTAGCTGAAGAATATGGTTGTAGATTTATACAAACAACTCGCTTGTCAATTGCCGAACATTATGCCTTCGAGCCACTTTCAAGTATGTATATTATTGTCAAAACTTTCTCAAGCACCAGGAATAACCTATACGTCTGACATATAACGTTCTTAAAACTCATTATCAGACTGCAACTGTCTTGACGTTTTGTATTACCTCAAAACTTACCTGTTTGATCTAGGAAAATATTTATCTAAACTGCAGTATTCGATACCGAATATCTCATCGAAGCAGAAAACGTTTGGCATGTTATGAAACCAAAGAATGGAAAATCCGAGAGGCAATCACAGAAGAAACAAAGATTTAAATGAAAGATAGTTGTGTATTACTCAAAGGGTAAATAGAATAAAAAGCAATACGATTGTTACAGCACTGTGTTGCAGAACACAGATGTTTAGTAATAAGGGTTATTTTGTTTAAAAAAACTCATCCGATTTCCGCTGAGCTTATTCCGCACTTCCTGCTGAATTATCTTGCGTTTGTGATCCTATCTTCAGTGAAATGCAGGGGAATTTGTGTTGCAGACAAGCAAAAGTTCCCTTCCTGCCGGATGGCTTCAGTTTGGTGAAAGTACTTTTCAGGTAATGTTAGGAAAACATGAAACCAGCAAAAGTTGTGGCTGCTGATGGCATATGTAAAAAACTTTTTGAGACTTTGAGTAGAATAGCATTGCTATATGACGTGTCGTGCAATAGAGTACGATATTTTTGGGATGTCACGAAAAAATTAAACATAAGAGAAACTTCCACAATTCTGATTGCAAATAGCTAGACAGCTAGTGCTCAGTTCTGTTTTGAAATAGTTGGTCTACTTTACTGAAATTTGAATGAAGCATGCAAAGTGCTTGATTGCCTAGCAGTACATTCCAAATACAACAAACTTTGTAGAATGTAGCCAAAATGTTTGAAGTTACTGTCCTATTCCTTTTTACTGAAGCATGCCTTGCAAGGACGCTTTTAAAATGACGTTGGAAAAACAGAGCAACCTAGGTTGCCATTGCTATTTTTTATTTGGCATTTCCATCCATCATATTACATTGTCAACATTCATTTGGTAACAATAATTCTTAAAAGGAGCGATTTGTAACGGCAGATGCCATATCTTCAACAAACGTTGTCAGAAGATTTTTTCTTGCTCCAAAAGTTCAGTTTAGATTCAAAAGTAAAGACGTATTATATATCCTATGCAGTGTTTGTACACATTAAGGGCTGGGTCCGCTATTATATTTGAACTACGACACGTTTCTAGGTATTGCTTTCTCAATCTTTTGTTTATGGAAGAACCCATGGGATTCGAAGTTCAGCTCGTTTCTGAAAATGTCACGTATTCGTGACTTTAATTCTTTTAGAAGATAAAAGCTTAACGTACTTTGACACAATGCAGCAAAAACCGTGCAGAAATCTCCACCTTTACAGTTTTCTTTGATTTCCAGACTTGATATATATGAAGCGAAATAATATTATTCATGAAGCTAGTTAAATTAATAAAAACAATAATACTGGTCTCCTTTTCGGTTTATGCTGATTGTAAAACAGTATTATGATTTCATACCGTGGTTTCCAATGGACAAAAGTTTTCCAATTGAAAGTACTTGATGGCATAATTTCCATGACCACTTGTTTTAATGTGACGTGAAAACTAAGGCTAGGCTTAATTCGAGATTGTGGAGCAAAGAGTCATCCACTTTTCCGGTTTCTATCCCAGACCTACACTCCACAGCGTAGTTTCCATCATTAAGTCCACAACACTTGAATATGAAATGTTTAATTAGTTAACACTGTTCTGTGTTCATCCCTACAGAGGACCGGAAATTTAAGTCCCTTAAATTAAAGTTAATTTTTGTCATATATAATAATGACATATGCAATAATTTTACGTGATCAATGGTAAAGAATGCCAAAAATTCACCGACTACTGAACCGAAGGAAGAAACGAATACTGATTAAATTAAGAAGGCATATTTAAATGCATATGTATAAAGTTGCAACGCGCCTAGTTAAGTTTTGAAAGGTCACCTGCTAAGCCTAAATTTTATTTCGCTATGTGGAAAATCTTAAGTGACGTCTATCCGATCTAGCCTACAAACACACACATGAAACACTACTTCAAAAATGTACTCAGAATCTTGAAACCACCTTTTACAAATTGCATTGGTAGGCGACGCCACGGATATTTTCTGCGGTGTACAAGCAATACAAATTGCAATATTTTTTGCATAATTTTCACAGAATTTAGTAGTTTTGCATAAAAAGTTCGAATTCTTAGGTGTAAATTGTTTCATGTTTCAAGACATTAAAAATACTTTTATTACAAATTTATTTATTTATTTTAATACAAAATTACATACTTTGTGACTTGCGTGTAATAACTGACATATGAATAACTTTAATATGAATAGCAAAATATATTGAATACCAACGCTCATAATTTGCTTTAACGGGTAACCACATTCCAATATAATATTATCTTCTTCATTCCCAAGTTCATGGCTTGTTGAACGAAGACCTGAACATGCTTTTGATGAGCGGTGGTGAAATGGAAAAGAAATATGGTACAAATTGAGTTCAATAAATGGGAAACAAGTTGAACGGGAAGAAAATTACAGCCTTCTCCTCGCCGAGTTTTCCCCATTAAATCATTCGATTCTTTACATTAGATACAAGCTGAGCTTGAGTCATCCGACAGCACATTCCAAATTTGATGCTGTCTCTTGTCTGGTCAGTTGGTAATGATTTTGATCAAGTAAATTATAGCGTAGTTTCTGCAGTAA
Source organism: Orchesella cincta (assembly GCA_001718145.1). Taxonomy (NCBI): domain Eukaryota; kingdom Metazoa; phylum Arthropoda; class Collembola; order Entomobryomorpha; family Orchesellidae; genus Orchesella; species Orchesella cincta. The sequence continues at coordinate 25,117 of LJIJ01001788.1, forward strand.
CAGTGCTTTCTCCACGGTCTGAGACATTCCCATGTTAGTTGTCTGACATGACGACTACTGACTTCGCTCGATCCAATAAACCTTTTCTTTCCTTCCACAGAGTGAACTGAGGGACTAAATAAGTATTGTGGAGTATGAGTGGAGAGATATTATAGGCCAATAGATATACAACAAAGTAAGCATGGTTGCAATTATAACTAATGGGAAGCAAAGCTCACTCATTCGAACGATCGCTCAAGATTTGTTTTCGTGGGAGAGTGCAGTTTCATGGGGGACGAAGAATTACTGAATATGCTTTCGTTTTTAAACTACGTCATTTCATGGTTTTGAACACTTTTATGACTTCAACAGCAATTTTTTAATAGCAAACTATGTACTTATTTCAACGCTATTTACTTATGATTTGTAGACCGACACATTGTTGAATGCTACGCTACGTCAAGAAATTAAAGGTACGGAATAAATTTTTATGACACTCAAACCCAAATTTCGCTCAATGCACACAGAAAATGCAGTGATTAGCAGTCAACATTCAATGCGAACAGTTACGTCAATTACCACCGCTAAGAAAGGAATAAATGAACAAAACATGCAAGGTAAAGTCTTTCATCATTAGCAACATCATTAGTCGTTCAACTCTGCCCTTTATAAGTGTTATTTTGCTCCGTTACGCGTTTTTGGTGGAAAGTTCTTGACCAATTAAATTTAATGACATATTCACCACACATGCTATTCACACAATAATTCCATAGGAAATATGAAATGGTTTACTAGTTTTAATTATCTGCTATTCATTCTCGCTATCGACAACTTCAAACTAGTATTACGAGGCTGGTAAAGCAAACGATGTTAAGGTCAGAGTTTAAAGGCAATAGTGTTTACGTATACTAGTTGGAAAAGTTTATGATTAAATTGATCAAATTAAAGATTAGCTATGAAGAATGCATGAAATCAGGGAACCACCGTTATAGCATGAAGTTTACCTGTTTTGATAAAAGCATTGAATCGTATTGATTATATTAAAAATGTATCTTTTTTCGTATGTCCTCACCCATATTAGGTAATTCTACGATCGTTTAATTTATTAAATTATCTGAAAAGCTCAATCAGATTTGAATTTTTTTTACAGAAGTTTAAAACACGGCTAAAGAAAGCGTCATTATTGCTTATATTCAGTATGTTAGTATTTTTGATCTCCGTCAGGTAAGAAGCAACGCATTTTCGATGTACGTACAAAAATTGGTTTAAACAAGCAGTAGTGATAATGAAAATATGCATCCATATTCTTGCAAACTACATTCACTCAAGGTTCATAATGACAATGTGGCAATATAAATGACTGCTTTGCGAAATATAGTAATGTTTTTCACTCTTTCTTCCTTGAATAATTAAGAATTTCATTGGTATCAGAAAATTTTCTCGATCATTACTTTTCCCAGGCTAGGAATTAGACTTCTAGCTGTTCCCCCAATTTATCCATCCTGATCATACTAACACACATTCAGCATATCCTAACTGCATTTGGGAGATATGACTTACTTTTATATCAAATTGATTTCTATACCAGTGTTCCAGTTACTGGGGTTAACAAACTTAATCCCATCCGGGGCTACTAATCCCTGAGCTGGTTAAGAATCCAACGAAGCGAAAAGTTTCTGCACTTGGCTCAGACACCACCAAACTTGTTACACTAGACATCATCATAACTGCAGATCGATATGTTCTTTTTATTGTTGGTCTCTTTGCAAGATATACTATTCGGGCGAACTGTGATGTATTTGGTCTGTTACCATAAAATTGCAGTAATTCCTTAGCTAGAATTGTTCGCTTTTCGATCATCCACTCCGCAGCCATCAAAAAGCAAATTGGGAAAATTGGATGTATTTTCCAATTTGTCTAGAGTAGTAGTGTGACCCAGACATGACATTCTGGCTTGCTACATTTATGTAATCCGTCATTTAAAACTGTGTGTCGTAAAATGCTTTATTTGAGACGAGGTCTTGTTGCATAAGCAGTTTCATGGAGGGAAATTGGCGCAGCCGGAGCATTTTATGTAATTGTATTTTTGTGTTTACATAAGTGGATTAGATACAATAAAACGTCTGACGTAGTGTCTGTTAAATGTCTCAAGCCTGAACTAATTGAGAGGTTATGGTGTCCATGAAAATGATTGCAATGAATGAATCTAAAACATGGCCATTGCTCATGAAAACTTGCAATAAATGTCTGCCTTTGAAGCGAAAACTACAAACTTAACAGTTGGAAAATTAGGCAAGCGCAATGTATAATCTATGTAATCTTTGGATTTTCTGAAATATTTTTGTGGATAACTTCGATTTCGTCGTTATTTTATATGGTTTGTAAATAATTAAATATGATGTAGGTTAAATTGCAAAAACATAGAAACACTATTTGTAGACTGTTATACATAATCAAAATTGAATGTCTTTCATCTATGATAATGGATACAACAAAACACTTTTGAACTGAATAATTAAATTATGCAGTTTGTACGGTGTTAGTTATGCAGATTTTTCATTCGGAAGAGCTAGAAGACTGTTGTCGGAATAACTAACACCACACAAATTATCTATGTAATCACTACAGAACTGAAACGACAATTCTAGCATTTTGCTTGTTAACCGTAGGTCCGTAGTATTACATAGTGAATGTTTGAACAAAACAAAAATCAATCGGAGCTAGCCGTAGTTTTGATTGCGCTGGTGAGGTGTTGAGCAAAGCGAAGCAAAGACACTTGAATTTACGTTGTTTTCAGAGCGGAGAAAGTTGAATAGAGTTTGCATTGTACTCTATCGTGAAACGAATTTCAAACTCTCATATTACATAATCCAATTGTGGATCGGTAGGTTGATGAAACATCCACGCTTCGTCAGAACCGTATTTTTAGTGCTTTATATGTAACTCTGTTCATAATTGGCTACAGTTTCTGGTTGTCTCATAACTAAAGAGTTTCATGCCACCCAATGTGTCTGTATAACGTAATTATGAAACGTTGAGAGTATCCATTAGTCGAAGTAACTTATACTTTTCTTGCTAAAGGTAGCCACAATATCTCATTCTGAGACACTGGTGTCCAAAGCCAATGGGCATCGATCTTTTTTGAAAATCAGAAAACGTTTAGTTATCTTTACTTTTTCTATTTTCTCGTTTACTATTTTCTTGCGTTGTCAAGCAGACGGGGACTTTCACTTATCGTACTTCAGCTATCATTATCTTGAAGCATATTAATATAGATTACCTATGTAATAAATCACCTGAAATATACTTTTCAGGATTAAATACCACCGAATGTTGTTCAGTGGCTCCTAAACATTTCTTTCAAATTTTTATCGTTTTAGTAATAAGTTATGTTGAGTTATGCTAGGAACTGAAAGATTCGTCGCCGTTGGTCAAAGTAGGCCTTGTTGCTCACGGTAAATTCTATGCCTATAATACAACTAAATAGGCATTAAATTGCTTTTCTATTGTATTTGTTTTGCAGATAACAGCTGTAATCATGTTGGTAGCAAGCGTGGTAACGAGTAAGTAAACAAGAGAGTTTGTGAGCTCCAATAAAAAACATTAATAGTCTTCGAGGACAAACGTATGTTGCAAAAATTGTGGATGGATGGATTTAAAATGAGAATGATTCATGTTGGGATGTCAGCATTAATTCACATCCAACTGAATGTTGCAGCACCACTAGGTTTTTCAGGTTTTGAAGTAGCAACTGCTTTCTGCGTGTTGGATGCTGAGTTGATTTAATAGAAATAACAAACTACTAGAAGCAACACGAAGGATTTTTGACCAAAAATCTGTTCCTTTGCAGACTCCAATCTTCAGGTAAATTTATATCCTGGACGACTAACTAGAGACTTGAATGAAAATTTGTCGCGATCTGGATTTTCAGAATTATATGGCCCGTCTCTGTTAGGTCTCTGAAATTCTTGAAAATAATACTTTATGTTAGTCGAGGATACAAATTTACCTGAAGTTTCAGGGAAGCAAAGCAACCGCACAAATGTCTTTAACATACTAAATGGAGTATGTTATATCTATGGTTTAGAAGATCTTTTTTTGATTTTTTATGCAATTGTGAGTAAAATCAACAGGAGTTTTGCAGTCGTTACTGGAGTTACGTTTCTTTCATTAGTTAAAATTTTTAATGGATTCAGCGCTATTTTCCTTTTTAATCAACATTTATAGTATGATTAATCCACAGATTCTACAATCGTAGCTTCGTTGGTGATATGGAAATGCAACATTTTACAAATTAACACAGGTTAATGAAGTTTCCTTTAATGGGAATTAAACTATTTAACTAATGAAGTACAATGCATCAAAATAAGGCTTAGCTAATACGAAATCGTACTCGCGATTTGTATTATCTCAATTTGCGACATCCGCTGACTGAATTCCCCTTTCATGTCGTGTTAGATTGCGTGATAGCTCTTATCCTGAAAAATGCATATACGCATGCTTGTACTCAACATTTTATATGGTACAACCAGAAGAATCATAGTCATTTTGGAGAAAGTCTTTGAGTTGGTTTTAGTGTATATCATAATGCCTGTGAATGTGAAAGCTATTAGAAGCTTTTGAAAAAAGCCTTAGAGTTGAGTAGAGTTGTTAGAGATTGGAGATTTCGTTCGTGTTATACGGAAGTTATGATTAGACTACTTGTGTTCTACTCCTTCATGCATTTAATTTAATGTGTTTGGATGTCTGGCAAGCCCTAGCCATGCTTCATTTCTACATCCTCGTGTTGCGAATTAACAAACTGCGTACCGCTGTTGTTTCCTTCTGTTTTGAATTATTCATCCTTTTGAACTTTAGTGCTTACAACAACGAATAAAACATGCAATAGCTTGATGTTATTGCCATGGGAAAACCACAAAAGACGGATTCCAAGTAAACAATCGTACTTGTGTAGAAAGAAGTTACGTGAGAATGAAAGCTTCATCATGTTCTACTTTCAGTGAAGAATTTAAGGTTCAAAGCATGGGAAGCAGAGGTGATTTCGTAAACCTACAAATGAATACAAACATGGGAGTTCACACACTTTTGGTTAACCTTTCAGGTTTATACACACGCAAAACATGTTATCAGCAGAGGCATGGAAACATTGCCGAAAGTTATTACGCTATCTGTTATTCCGCAAATTTTTAAAACTAGTATGCTTTTTCAATGTTGTAATGTTTTCTAGTATAGGAATGTGATTTGACGATCATTTTAATGAGCCAAGAAAATCTTCTCGTGTAACATGTTTTGAAGCGTCCTAGCGCGAGCCAACAGGGTGTACATTTGCCACTTATCAGCCTTTCTTTTACAAAAATATGTACACCTCGAGCATCCATTCGAAATTTCAAAAAAGAATTAACGCGTTTAAGATTCCCATCTCTGCACCCTAATAATATAATGCATACTGTGCAATTGGCGTAACACTATGTAGAATAGAAATCAATGAGAATGCATCATTTTTAAATTTATCTTTATATTCTGTGCAGAATGTTTTTGTTACAAATTGTAAACTAAGGTTGATTTCTGAAACAGCTGCAGATATTCGGTGCTAACTGGTATTATTAATTAGTAAGGATAGTTGGATGTGCATCACATATATGTATACAGTAGAATTCGCATAGCTCTAAAACCAAACAATTATTTGAATTGTTAGTAATGAATTACTACTATACTCAGATAGGTGATATTTCTTGTATGGTACGACATTTGTGCATTAGTTCATTGGCATTCTCTTCAAAAAGAATGAACTTGCTAAGTAAAAATTCTTGCAGAAATTCTTACAAAGGGAGTAAGTACAGATTTATGAAAGTCCATGTATAGACGGATTTTTATGCAATGTTAGAGATTTTTCTAAACATTTTGGCAGATACATCATTTCCGTCGTCAAAAGAAACCTGACGGCAAAAGAACTCAATATTCAGATCTTAAATGATATTACACAATAAAATTCTTGTTTTTAATATCCGTTTCCTATTTCAACATCAAAAGCAAAATCATGTTGTTTAGAAAACGCTCTTTTCTCACAGATTTGGTGAACCGGATGTATTTACAAGGAAGCTCATTGTGTTCAAGTCTCCTCCATACTATGGGTACATAAAAGTTTCCATTTCCTTTCATGTTTGATGTTTAAAACCTTTTAAAGTATGCTGTTTACAATATCCAGGCTTCAGATTAGGTCAAAGGTATAATAGGGATCTTGCAATTATTGATTTTGTTTGACTCCTTTCACTGAAAAACATACGTTACAAATATTCATTATGTTCGTGAAGGACGATTTTACCTTTGAAAACAAGATGAATAAAGAACTTTTAAAATGTCATTCGCAGTTACCGATAAAACATTCTTTAACCATAAATATTCAGACGTACAGAGATGTTGGACTTCATCAGCTCCAGAGAGGGTGTGTGTCTGGAATGACGAACTGCATCTTTATTTATATTCCTAATTAAACCATTTCGATTAGCATGGCTAGAGAACCAAGCTATTTCATGCAGCCACCTCCTTCTGCTCAGCTACATCGCTAAAACTGCTTCGTAACTCGATTTAGTCAAATTAAAACAAAAGAATGCAAATCGCACTTGAACGATGTATCACAGTACGTACCGTTAGCCCTGGTTTCTCATCTAACATGATATAAATCAATTCAAATATTCAGAGAGAATACCACACAATTTGAGATATTACATATTTAATTATAAGCATTATTGCACAAATGTTAGCTTCTGCTTGTCGTTTTTCTGTTTTGAGTATAAAACTTGTCCTAAATGATGTACCCCGTCGAATTAGTTAGATTGCAGTCATACGCAATGACAAAGATTGATACAACAAACTAATTTCAAAGCTACATTAATGAATGTCTGCAACCAGTTGGGACGTGTCTCTTTTATTGATTCATATTAAAACGGGAGGATTTCATATATAAACGATACTGTGTTTCATTTCTAATTCATTTGTCTTAACTGCATTGTATTATAAATTCTTCACCTACGGATTTATATAATTTGTTTTGCAAAATAAATACACTGTCGACTCTAGCCTTAAACATACAACGGAAAAACTATTTAAAAATTCAGTTGCCGTTTGGTGAGGAAGAAAGTCTGTAAACTTTTTAAACCAGAATATTTGCTTTATTTGTGGATTTATAAATAAGTTTATGTGTTGAAAGAACACTGGATCTTTTTTGGGTTCTTGCTTAGTTATCCTAAATACGAATTATAGCACCAAACTTGCTAATTCATTTAATTGTTCTCCCCAAAAATACACCCAGTTTGGAACTATGTATGATTAATTTGTTATTTACAGTCTGCTTATTTAAAACTGGGTTTGATTTAAAGTCAAAATTTACTCAGTTCAAGGCAACATGGGAATTGCGAAGAGAATGTGTTTGCAAAGAATAAATCGATATTTGTTGACTTATTGGATATTCGAACATCTACAATATATCAGGAATAGCTGCGACTCAAATGCTACATATACAGTTAAAACACCTTTAAAACTAACAGGAACTTTCTGCATCAAATTAGGTAGGAAACATTCGTTTGAAGGACTATGCCTTGGGTTTACATAATGTAGTAAGTAAGCCGTTTAATGACAAAATCAAAATTAATAGCAAATTTTATATCTAGCTAAAGAGCACTTCTTGCATCGCTTGCAGCTTACGCCATTACATCTGACATTTTAAAATTATTTTATTTGAACCATGGTGCATTGCAGTATTGCATTCTGGAAGTCAACGTTAGAACTTGCGTTGTCTGATAAACATAAGTCAATGATTTTCTAAGGATCTTCATATCAGCGACATGTTGAGCAAATTATGTCGACTAACGAGTGATGTAACAATAGTACATCACCCGATGTGCAGCTTGGACATCTATTGGAAGTTTTAATGATATCATTTTATTAAACATACATCTAAGATTTGTTTAACACAGCTAATGGTTGACGAACATAGTTGACAAATAGTTCAAATGTTTGAACCATAATCAATTGTTTAAACAGGAATGCTCAGAGAATAATGAACTTACTTCTTTAAATAAATGGTACCCGAAATGGGAACGATTTTTCTAACTACTTTACAATTTATTGTGTCTTCAAATTGAATTAAAATACAGGTGTCTTTTTTATGGTCTTCATTCAATTTCCCACAACTGACGAATTTAGTGCCCAGCTGTATCGGGTTCTACGCAGTTTCTACGAATCTAGACTGAAAAGCATGTTCATAATATAGTTATTCTTATTTATACAGTTCGTTAGTTCTTTGATGATTGACAATGAGTTCTTTAAGTCCGATGTTTTGATGATGTCTTTTCTTGAATTGAATTGAATTGCATTGTCTTTATTCTACTGTTTGCTGTATCAACAAAAGCTGTTCTGCCCACAGAGTAACACAGAGGACTAGTCAGTCAAAAATTCAGGACAAGATCAAATATTATACAGGCCAAATGTAATCAAAATCATGAAACTGATCACTTATCATCTCTAGTCGTTATTTAGATAATTACATGAATAGAGTGAGAAGCTACACAAAAAGTCTGTGTGTAGAACAGGTAACTCTTTACACTATCAATCAAATGAACTAAAGTTATCTATCCACAAAAATACTTACGTTGTACAAACTTATTCCACTCATAAATCGTGAAGTACTTAACTGAATTTTTGAAAAGAGCCATTTTGGGAGAGCACACTTGGAAGGCTAGGCGAAGAAGCCGATCCATGATACGAATATTTGTACCATTCCTTGAAGAGATTACCTTTTCTATGTTTAAAAACAAACTTTAAAGCATACAATATTTTCCTTTCTGAAATAGTTAACAAAATCAAGTTTTTATACAACGACGAAGACATCCTCATTGTTACCTGCTTTGTTTTATTGTAGTAAAACGAATAAAATGAATCTAGTTAATTTACTCTGAAAGCTTGTTAATTTCAGTCACAGACTGAGTGCACCACGTTAATAAGACCATAGTCAATGTAGATATCACATAAACGCTGAAAGGAACATTTTGAGTACGACATTCTTTGATGGGTAATCCTTTTTGAGCGGGTTATATGCTATCCTCGTTACGGTGATTGAGACACAGACAGACATGCGAATCGTTTGTGTAAGCAAAACTGAATTCTTTGAGGTCAAGACCGAAAGGAAGGAAGTTGGGTCAAAGTATGTTCAGGCAGTGTGCAGGGGGTAAGGGTGAAAGACCATCTAAGAACTGGAGGATGTATCTTGAAGAAACGTAACAAAAGCAGTTGATGAGATAAGAGAGAGGGTAAGCGATAGCGGAGCAGGGGCGTAATGTGGGAGAGAACGAGAAGCAGGAGAGTAAAGCTGTATATATTGTGAGAGCAGAGAGAGAGGGCGGTAAATCGAGCGAAGATGTCTAGATATGCGAATGCGAAGCAAAACATATGTTCGACCGGGGATATGAGCTACAGAGCGAGAGCAGAGGAGAGAGTCAGAGGAAAACAGTCAAAACCAAATGTTTCTGCTGCCATGAAATAGAACTTTATTTAGGTGTGGGATGAAAAACGGTTTTGGTATATTTTCACCTTTTATTTTATTTTCCGACGTTTTCTAAAACATACGGAAGTGGATTCACATTATACTTTGTTCCATAATAACCTTCCTGTGGGGAACGAAACGTTCATTAAAATGTAAACACTATGTCCGTAAAATCTGTTTGATGGCTTAGCTTTAAATAAATGCAAAATACAAAATTTGCAAAGCAGAGACAAGTGGAAGATGTAAATGCACAGACCAGGAGAAATCAACGGCTCACATTTCCCAAACACGATTCATCAAAACGTGGTGTCTCATAATAGTCATTCTAACCTGACACAAAATTAAAGAAGTGTTTTTTTACAAAAAAAAAACAAGTTTATTTTATTTCTGCTTTAATGATTTTTGGGGTTTTGTTCACATCTCAATGTGAAGACGAGGTTAACATTCCCAAAGAAAAAGTGATACTAGAAAGTAAAATCAAGCCCGCAGCAAAAGAACTTATGGATTTCTTGACAAATGCATCAATGAATATTACTATATATAATACAAATCGCACTGTAAACTCAACTTGAGACAAAGTAAATAGGTGTACCTTGTGATTTCTTTGTGAGCTATCCACGCAGAGAGATATAAACTCTATGCAAAAATATTATGGAGGAGCAACGATGGCAACTGGTTTGACAACATTGAACTATTCCAGAACAATACAATGAGGAAACGAAGATGACTTCTTGCATGTTATGAGAAATTAAACCCAACTACAGACACGAGGACATTCAATAATGGGACACAGCAAGATCTACTTCACGTAACGAGTATATGCAAAAACCATGGGTATCCCGCCTTTAAGCAACTTTCTCCAACTGTTGGATCCCAGTTGTACAAACTAAGTTCGCAAGTGTAAAATCTGGGAAACTCACTCGGCAGTAGAAGTTACCTAAAATCCTTCAATTTAATAAAGGATAGTATGCTACTTGCTCTTCTGCAGATATAAATCTAATTTAAAGAACATTACAATATCTACAAGTTGTATAAAATGCCAAAAATAATTGAAAGCCGTAATTATACATGAATAGTTAAATTCTAAACAGTTTGAAAATCAATACTTGGAAAAACAATAATTTTCCATGTACATTATTCCGTTATAACAACACCAAGAGTCTAAATTTGCTGAAGCTTTGGAGCAACACATCTATTATATCCCTCTGCAAGACCCTATTTTCCCGAAATTGTGAATCCTATTGAAAACTAGGAAAGATTATTAATGCGTTAGTTTTCAGATATTCGGAAAAAACTTATAAGTGCCAATGTAGTATATCATGAAGAGTTTTTAATATTTGAAGATATATTTGAATGCTCTTAAACGAAATCCTAAGCGTGTTCTAAAATTCTTGTTAAAAAATATAATACAATCAATTCAGAGTCAGCCTTTTTACATTCTACTTTTCTGAAGCGCCACTGCGATACTTCATGCCGTCATACTACATGCCGTAACTGCGTGTGCAAACTATTTTTGCATTAATATTGAATATAATCCGCGACCTGCAGAATGTATTTAAAAAAACCGATATACACCTGTATGGATACGGGAATAGTTTTTACTTCACTCTCGATGAGTGAAAATTCATGTGCATAATTAAAGAAAAAATACTTAAACGGCAACCCTTTTCATAAAATAATTAGTTGCAACAGTTAAATAACTTAGTACTAAGTTTCAACTGCATTCGCTAGTGTAAAACTGCAGCAA
>LJIJ01001789.1:0-36361 GCA_001718145.1 Orchesella cincta
CAACCTCTTTACTTTGTCCTAACTTGCTATATAAAACTTTTTGCTTGACCGATGCTCCAATAGGTAGGTCTGCAAGTCAGCTGTAGCAGCAACTGTAGCTCGCTTTCCATCGACGCAAGGTCCAGTCTGGACGTCTTCTGAGAACGGTTCCGAATGGCTCATACCAGCTATTTACATACAACAATCCAAACTTTAACCCCAGTACTACATGTAACTCGATATGGTATCATAAACATTTACCCACTTACGTTCATTAATATCATCTTGAATAGGATCGGGCTCTTCAAACTGTGTACTTGGTTGTATCGGATTTAATAACGGCAATGTAACAGTTCAATTATGAGGAAGATCTGCAATTATTTTAGTAAGGTTTATTTTTAATGGACAAACACGGATTCATATCAATGATTTTATTGTTAGCAGACTTACACTGATCAAGACTTTCTAAGCCAATGGGTGGACATGTAATCTGCACGGGACTTGTTGTTTGTTTGGTTTTCTGTCGTTTTCTTGAGGGTGCTTCGGTTTCGGTGGAATCCTTATCAGAATTTACAACGTAGCGTTTTGCTCGTTTATCAGCTCTCTGGAAAGTTTCTAAATAGGATATAACAAAACATACATTTAGTGAAAAGTGTTTTATTTAGCCCGCAAGAATTTGTAAATTGCTTATCTCAGATTCCGTAACACTTACTATATGATTTCACAACTTTTTTAATTTCGTGCACTTCCCAATCGTCGCTTGGATGGGAATAAGGGTTTGAAAACAGCTTCTGGATTTTCGGTTTGGTTACCATTTTGCTTGGAGGGAATCTGCAGTACGTAACACGGTCCTCTTCAAAGATCCAAGAATTCGGGATAGTTTCAACCGCATCATCTGATTTGAAGTGCACTACACTGAATTTTAACTCATCCGAATTGCCCATTTTTTAAAAATTCACTTAAACAAGAGTAAAATCTAATATTCTTTTACTTCATTTATACTTTTAAGCACAAAAAAGTAGGTGGAAGAATATTGTATGCGGCTGGGATGAAATTACAGATGGATTGATTGGAAAATTCTGAAACTGAGTCCTTATGCATCGCATGAGAAAATGTTTTCTCATATTATCATCTGCACATTTCCCTCCAAAACACTTTAAGATCTATGCGTTATGAATAGTCAAAGAAAACCATACGGTTTTATGGATCGGATGATGCATATTGGTTCTGCATCGGCTGTGCCAATACAGAGACTTCGCCATGAAATACTGCACTAACAGCCAATACCATATTGATGTTGGCTATGTACGGTGTATACCGATACGGTTTTGCCCATCATCGTACGTTGTTCAACGGCATTGAACGCTTACAAGCAGAATCTGTGTGTGGGGCGAAGGTCCTTGTTTTTGAATTCCGCTGTCGTCCTTGATTTGAATCGGAAGTTCATTAGTTTTTAAATTCCGGAGTTTTATTTTGAATCCGTGTCCTTATTTGAATCGGAGTCTTATTTTGATGCGGAGTCCTCTATCCCACTCGGATTTCTTATTTTGATCCGGCGTCCTTATATTGTATCCGGAGTCATTATTTTTGAATCGGTCATTATTTGAATCCAGAGTCTTATTTTCCAATCCGGAGTCATTATTTTGAATCGGAGTCAATTTTTTAATGAAGTCATTATTTGAATCCGGAGTCATTTATTTTGTATGCCGCGAGTCATTATTTGAATCCGGACTCTATATTTTGTATTCCGAGTCATTTATTTTAAAATGGAGTCATTATTTAAAACTGGTGTCATTATTTTAAACTGGAGTGCATTATATTAAAACTGGATCATTATTTTAAAAACTGGAGTTCATCTATTTTAAAATGGGATCATCATTTTAAAAGCTGGAGCTCATTATTTTAAATGGAGTATTATTTGTGAGAATCGGGTAGTCATTATTTTGTATCCGGAGACCTTATTTTGAATCCGGCGTCATTATTTTTAATCCGGCGTAATTATTTTTAAACTGCAGCCTTTTTATTAAAACTGGAGTCGTTATTTTGAATCCGGAGTCATTTATTCGTTATCAAAGTCATTATTTGAATCGGATTTTGAATCCGGAGTCATTATTTTGAATCCGACTTATTTGAATCCGGAGTCATTATTTTTGTATCCGAGTCATTATTTTGAATCCGGCGTCATTTATTTGAATCCAGAGTCATTTTGAATCCGGATCATTATTTTGAATCGGAGTTTTTTTAATCCAGTCATTATTTGAATCCGGACTCTATATTTTGTATCGAGATCATTTTTTTAAAACTGGAGTCATTATTTTTGAAATACGGAGTCATTTTTTAAAACCTGGAGTCATTATTTAAAAACTGGAGTCATTATTTTTAAAACTGGGGGAGTCATGTTAAAACTGGAGTCTTTTTAAAATGGAGTCATTATGTTAAAATGGAGTCATTTTTTAAAAACTGGAGTATTATTTTAAAACATGGGAGTCCATTATTCTTTTCAAACTGGAGTACATGATTTTTAAACTCGGAGTCATTTTTTAAGAACTTGGTAAGTTATTTTGAAGTCGAGTCATTATTTATATCGGGACCTGTTTTTGAGTCGCGCATTATTTTTTAATCGCCTAATTTTTTAAACTTGGCAGCTTTTTATTGAAACTGGGAGTTCTTATTTTTGAATCTGGGATTATAATATTTTGAGTCCGGAGTCATTATTTCAAATTTTGGAGTCATTTTTTTAAATCTGAAATCAGTATTTTGAATATTCACTTCACTTCTTACAATAATCCCTTAAATATAAAAATATGAACCATACCCGTCACAAATGTAAAAAAATAAATGAAATTATTTTTGCTTTGTGAAAAGGTTTTTTTTCCTACATTTTATCGCAATTTTATCATACCAGACTTTCTAATAAAAAGACTCATGTTTCTGACATTTTATCGCAATTCTCTCATACGCAGCTTTCTTACAAAAAATAGTGAGGATTTCTTATATGCATCTGCATAGTTATATTTGTCCCTGACCTTATATCCTTGGATTCATGCCAAAATATATTATAAGACGAATAATTTTTAAAAATCACAATTTACCTGGCTTTACGTCCTAACCATTGATACTGAAGAGTAAGAATTGCACTAAATGGGTTTAGATATTCATCAAGGTTAGGATTGTTTGCGTAAGAATAATATTGATAATAATACCGTGGTAATATTTGATGAAATATTGTAAAAATTTTATATGGTTTTGAAATATAGTGTCAAACGGTTACTGCTTGAGATATATTAGTATTATTATATATATTACTATATATTAGTTTGAGTTCAACACTTGTGTGGTTGTACCGTTACACCTGATGACGCTAAATGTAGCTTTGTTTACTTTTATCGTTTTTGGAAATTATTATTATTTTAAATCTGTTGAATTTATTCAATTCGTATTATTTGACAAGAACGTAGCAACACAATGACACCTCGCTAAACGAACAAATTAGTCATTGCAAAACAATTTATTTTTATAATAAAGTCAAGTAAATTCTCATAAAATGAAACTAAAAAAGGTTACAAACATCACTTCCTTTTAAAATTTTGTCAGTACAATTCTTTTTACGCTTATTAACCTCTTCAGCCATAAATACACCACAGTGGTATATTGAGGTTGTGTTGAATAGGCTACCATAATACGTCACTGTGGTGTCTGCATGGGTGGAATGAGCTAGTTAGACCATTTTTTGACGCATATCGTGCTACGCATGAAGTGTGGAAGGCAAATGGAAAAGGTCATGGCCAATTTTTTGAAGATATGACAGATAAACACAAACGATTCAAATATGCTTTGCGGAGGTGCAGGAAATCGAAAGAAAGACGTCTGCAGGACAAGCTTGTTCTCTCTTATGAGGGGAAAGACTTCTCTAAGTTTTGGAGCCATGTCAAAAGTATGGACCCCAATTCCCAGCCCATTTATGAATCTATTGATGGAGTAAAGGGAAGTGACAACATCAGTGAGCATTGGGCAAGTATCTTTGCTAAACTTTTCAACATGTAACAAAGTAATTGTGATGAAGAAGCTGTAAAGAACTATATTTCCCAGTCTAATACTGGTAGCTCTGTGATTTTTTCACAATCCGCTGTGAGTGGTGCTATTTTACAACTAAAGTCAGGCAAGGCTTGTGGATCTGAAGGTCTGCAAGCTGAACACTACAAAATCACGCGACTAATTATTCTACCAGTTGTAACAAGTTTGATCAATGCCATGTTTGCTCATGGGTACATCCCCAATGATATCATGACTGTGGTTATCTCACCAATTGTGAAAAAGAAGAACATTGACTCAACAACAAGTGCTAACTACAGGCCGATCGCCCTAGCAAGCATTTTCTCAAAAATTATTGAACTGCTAATTTTAAAAGAGTGGGGGATTCTCTTACAAACTGAGGACAACCAGTTCGGGTATAAGAGGGGAGTTGGCACGGAAATGGCTGTTTATACAGTTAAGCAAATAGCCCACCACTATTTAAGAAGAAGTACACCTGTTTACGCTTGCTACCTAGACGCTACTAAAGCGTTTGATATGGTGAACCATTTTAAACTACTAAAAAAACTGTGCGATAGAAGGTTTCCATCGGATGTGATTCGACTACTGTTATTCTGGTTTAGAAATCAAACTTTCAGAGTTAGATGGAATGGCTCTTTATCCTTGCCGTTCTCCGTGCGTAATTCAGTTCGGCAGGGCGGTATACTATCTGCCCATTTCTTCGCAGTTTATAGGGATAATTTGAGCAAAATGTTAACGAGTTGTGGTGTGGGTTGTAGAATTGGGACAAAAGTGGTGAACAACATTTTCTACGCCGATGATATCTGTTGACTTACTTCTAGTATTAAGGCATTAAATATCATGTTAAAAATTTGTGAAAATTATGCAAAGGAGCATGATCTAACCTTTAACCCTAAAAAGTCTATTTGTCAAGGTTTTTGTAGTCCAAACTACTGTGATGTGTTACCTCTGATCAGGTTCTGTGGAAAATCTCTGCAATGGTGTGACACAGTTCGATATCTGGGATTTGATATCAATTGCAACGACCGAGACTTTATCAATCGCAGACGAAGAGAAATTTATGCCAAGGCCAATCTCATTCAGACACGATTTTCAACTTGTAGTAATACTGTAAAACTCTATCTTTTTAAAACATTCTTTTCAAATATTTATTGCAGTAGCCTTTGGGTACCGGTCAGACGAAGCATTCTCGACAAGATGAAGACGGCTTATAACGACGCCTTCAGAATCATACTTGGTTATAGCAGGAGATGCAGCGCGTCAGCCATGTTTGCAGAAAATAGGATTAACGACTTTTTGCCGTAAGACGAGTTGCTGCCTACTCCATGCTGACACGTTTGGCCAATACCAATAATAAAATTCTTAAAGCTATTGTGATATCTGATTTTTTTCTTAAATCCTCAATTACTCATGAGTGGAAACACTTACTTTTTCATTCAAATATTTAACTCATGTTTCAAAGGTTTTTCTTGTAAAATGTAAAATTGATTATGTATGCATTTTTTTTTGACAATCTATTGTCTCCATTTTTTTTCCTGTCGTCATTTTCATTATTCTGTGTAGTTTTTCTGTAGAGTATGGACTTCCTAATTCTGTTACAACATGTTATGAATGTCTGCAAATAAAGCAATAATAATAATAATTTAAAAATACAAGGCTCCCAAAGTACACCACAGTGATGTTCCTGTTTCTATGCCGCAGGATCCAAAATTACGTCACGTCGATGTCATTGGGAAGTATTCCCTGACTCCCGAAATACGTCACAGTGATGTTTCAAAATATTTAATACGAAAAATGGGAGCCTAGTAATTTTACCTTGAAAACTAATCTGAGAGTCTGGGTTCTATTGGAGACAACAGAATTATGGTAGTCAATGCAAGTATCATAGATACGTAATGTGGGAGCTTATCATCTTAAGGTAAGCATGAACTCAGCAGTGCTGAGTAAGCACTGATAAGGTTAATAAAAACAACCTTTCGCTTTTACTCTTTAATTTTTCTTTCTCTAACTTACTTATTCGACTAGGGTTCAAATGCAGTAGATAATTGAGTATTGAGTCATATTAGAAACCAGACTGTTTTCACGTTCATGTTGAGTAAAATTACATATTATTAGCTATTTTTAAAAATTTGAAAGCAAAACAAAAAATGTCGTTGGTACCATGATGGGGAACAGAAAGGAGAAAAAACCTAGTTAGATGGCCACCAACTCTAGCTGAAATGGTGTTAAAATTTCCATACTTTTATAGTTGTGATGAAATTCTCAGGATCCGGGTTTGAGGAGGTTCCTAAAATCTACCATGACATTTGAATGCAAGTATTGACTAAGGCAAATAATTAGACAAACAAAAGCTGTACCCTTAACCAGTATAAAGTTTAAAGTGAAAACTTGATGATTTAAATGAGGATGCGAGCAGAAATTAAATTTACAAGTGCGTTTGAATCCATGAAAATTCAATGCACATCTAAACATTCATTTAATAAAAGTTTTGTGTCATACTGAAATTTAGCCAGATGAAATTGCTCAGAATGATGACATAAAATTGGATAACTATAATCATTGTGCATAACCTTCACGTTGAGCTCTTTCAAGTAGTTGAATGATTCCACCTGCCAAATACAAAATAGAGCCACGGATATCTTTCTTTTCGTTCACGAGCGTAGTCTGAGGCCAACTTCCCTTCGTTGTTGCTAATGTTATGTTTGCACTTGCACCAAGAGAAATGAGGTCGCGGATCCTTGCGGATTAAAAACATTTAGAGTACAATTATTTGGATTTTAAATAATAGTACAGCAACAATAATTCAAGCAATTGTGGCGAAGAGTTTGTAATGTAATGCGAATGTAAATTTTTCTTGAAAACTTCATACGTCATGCATGTTCAAATGCAATTAACTTATTGATATAAAATTTATAATTTTTGAGTTGACGCTTTTGGCACTGACAACTGAGACATTCTCCACATTCAGGTTAGAGTTCTCGAAAATAGCAGTTACCTGAAAGCGCCAAAAAATCTTGTAGTTCAAGTTCATTTCGTAATCTGGACGTGCAACTCACTAATTAGTTTATTAATAGGTTTTTGGGGAAAATGCTGTCAAAAAGAAACTGGTCGATCAATCCGTTTACAAAAATATTATTAGGCATTCATCATCAGATTGTTATAACCATTTTTGTGAATATTTGTTATCTTTTGAAGTAATTTGCAATTCACAATGTCAAATATGTCAGGTATGGGTTGTACTTATGGATAATATTATCTACTTATAGCTTTTACGGTATAGGAAACAATAAAGTGATGGCAAATTTGTTTGTGCCAAGGTTAGGTTACCAACGCGCTCAAGCGAATCTTAAGAATGTGTTGAGAATTAATTGAACCCTGATGATAATTCAAATAAGTAACAACAAGTATTTTCGAGTTCATTGTCATCATTTAGAATGACAGGTTTTGTAACAAACTTATGAAGTCGTACACGTCATACTTTATTATTTTATTAGTTTTGTTAATGATCAGGCGAAATACAATTTTACTTAAGTGTGAAGTAAGACATCGCTACAAGTTGAAAGGTTTTTAAATTTCGAGTGGAATTACTTCAGTTACATTCAGTTAAATAGCAACCAAACCTACTATGATGATTCATTCTTACCACTACGGTTTTATGAAAATTTAACACTTGTATTAATAATATTTTAGGTGAAACGCTCGGCAGAAGCTTAAGTGTAATAGAAAATTCCAATTTATTTGCAAGTTTTATTCTAACACTCTTAAAGGTTCAAGTTCGGGTGTTTTAATAAATTTCATCCAATAACTACATTTTCAAGCTTTAATTAAATAAAAGTTTATCGTTGTCAAAAATATGGTTCAACTCGCACTAATAACGCGTTGTAACTCAGTCCCGAAGTGTTCACGATCTAAACTGAAAATAAAATGACAGAAATTAAAACCTCGGCTTTTGCAACGTGGTCGCAAACCCAACACACATTGATTCATCATTTTAAAGATTCCACAACGGAATTTTGGTGGGAGGAGAGAACTTCAATAACAAGCAACTTACTTGCCCAGTGCATACTCCTGCAATGCATTGTGCTAAATTTCGAATCATTTCGACTCAAGCGGGATATCCAAAACGGCAAATCAACGATAAATGAAACAACTCTCAGCATACAGGTTTACGAGCATATTCTTAAAGCAAATGCCCTTGTAACACTGCAGCAACGGTATTCTCCATCCGACTTATTTCTAGTTGCAGATTCCACGTTTCCAAAGTTGAATTCTTCAAGCATATTTCTACAAACGTACGTGAAGGAAAGGGTCTACAACAGTTTTAAATTTCCAGGCATAATATTGCTAGGAACAAGAGCTTCCCTATTTGCAGCAGCCAACGCAACTTCCAGAAGCGTTGTTTCAGCCTTTGTCACAGCTATCTTGATCTTCGTGGACATGGAAACAAATTGCGTTAGCATTGGTTGTACTTCTTGTCACAATCACAATAAACTTTATGAGTACGGTATTTATGGAATTGCATATCCAGTTGAACCTATAAAAATTCCCACGGTTGGAATAGAATCGCTGATTGATCTCAAATCTTTTTCAGAAAAACTTCATTCAAATCTTCATTTCAGGAAGGAAACTGATGTGCAAAACTGCTTGAAAATTAACTCCTATAGAATTTCTACAAAATATGAAGGAGAAGCTTGTGAAACGTACGAAATGTACTTTCGATATATTAACTGCTCAGATTTCGAGCAATGTGCGTATTTTCACGTTGTAACGTTATTTTTAAAACCAATGACAGCTACAGATGTGCTGTTTGGAGTGGGATTACCCCATGTCATTCCGCATGGCCAAAATGAGTCAGATTTTACATTTCAATTGCTTCTACCGAAGACCCATTATTTCGATACCAATATTTCCGCTTTCTTGACACCTTTTAATACCATTGTTTGGCTATGTGTCTTGGTTGCCTTCATTACAACTTTCGTTTGGCTCGTAGCATTTGAGAGGGGCTGGAGAGATGAAGTGTTATTTTGGCTGTGTGCGATGGCTATGGAGCAAGATATTTCTCGCTTGAATATGACGAGATTTTCGGAAAAGGCCATTCTCATAAATTGGATGTTTGCAGCCATTTTGCTTAGGAATTTTTACAACTCTACACTCTATTCCATGATGACCGCTGAGCACGAGCGAAGTGACTTTCCTCGGGATATGGAAAACCTAATCAACCAAACTGATTTGAGTTTGATTGGCAGCAAAACATTTCAAAATGAATGCTTTCACTTCATGGGGGATATTGGAAATCTAAAAAGAAAGGATGTTGCCGAGAGAATCGCAAAATTTCTAACCAAAGTTTATTATAAGTCTGTCTTCATTCTTGGTGGGCTAAACTTTCAAAGTTTGCAAAATGTTTTGGGTGGAAAGATCGTTAATGTTAGTTGGTATTACCAAAACTCGACACGACGGCACATGGAACTTGAGGGGATAATTAAAAATTCCGAACAAAACGAAACTAAACAAACTTTCACTCAATTTGCTATAATGTGCGAGGGTGACTGCGAGAGCAATTGGAATGCAGCCTTGTTTTGGGCAAACAAAATATGATCGAATTGTTCCTTGGCAACGCCCATTTTTCAAATATGTTAGATTTTGGTTTTACGGTAGAAACAGGTTTGCCATTTCTGGATTCTCTAAATTCTTTGGAGCGTTTGTACAATCAGGCCTGTATACTTTGTCTACGAGCAGATACAGAAAGTTACAGCGAATTAACGTTATACACGGTTTGAAGAGTTTTTGGGCTTTGGGAATGAGCAATGGAAGTTTGTTTAGTTCGGTGTTTCTAAATAATAGGAATGATGTAGTTAATGAGGAGAAGCCAACCAAAATTCAAGCGTTTCTAGGAACGTTCTTAATTACAGGTGGCATGCTGGCAAGTGCTGTCATGGTGCTTTTTATAGAATTACTGGTGAAGTTACTTGCATTTTTAAGGAAACACGAAATCAGAATACATTTGAGTTTTGTGAATAAATCGACTCCTGTACATCTAGTTAAATTCTAGTAGATACACATGCTTAGAAAATTGTTGTAATAATATAATATAGAAATGAAGAGATGTATAAAATTACCACTAAAGATTTTTCAAAAACATTTAAATTAGACAATTATATTCAATTCGAAATTTAATGGATTTTGCATGCAATGCTAACTTTTTTGGAAAGCGAAATGAGCTTTCTAATAAATCAATATTTTTCTCACGGCTGCCAATTCACTCATCATAATTATTACCGTTTTGTCAAAAGTAACAGAACGCAGAAGTCGGCAAGCGAAGCGTCACTGGGGCTTTGTTAACCCTCTTACGAGGCCTCATCGCAAGCCATCAAGCTAATCCTCAACCGAGGGATTCAGAAAAAAGCACCCTTGCTTTGCTTGTAGCATCATTCTCTTTGCCCTGATACCAAAACAAGCAGCAGTCATAATTTTTATTAGCCGTGTTCCCTGAAGGGTTGTTATCATCTATCGTTGTAGATAAAGCAAACAGATTGTTCCGAGGAAGACAGACTAGTCAAAGGATAAGAGTACTGTTACTTTTGAGGATTTAAGAGTGGATGAGAATCAATGTAAATTAAATTTGGAAATGGTAGTTCTCTCATTCAAGTTATTTATGCATTTGAAATCCACCCACCGTAAATGTTGTATTAAATTGAATTGAATCGTTTTCTTGTACAGGCTTCTGGCGACCTCTCGATGGATAGCAACCTCAGTCCAGGAATAACAATCAAGGCCATCATACAGAAAATGAATGCTAAGGTTGCAGAAAAGAAAAGGAAGAAGGAGACGACAACGCCAGTGAATAAAACAAGATTGCTGAAGCAAGTTGATGAGGGTCCCATTATTCCATTAGCCGCACAGTACGCTGCCCTCCTCCAAGAAGTTGAAATTCCCCAGGATGAGTTCCAAGTTATTCTTGATATCCTTCAAAGAATGAAAGCAATTCTCAGACAAGCGTGCCCGAACGCTGAGGTTATTCTTTTTCGTCACCATTACCTCCAACTACGCGATGTGGTGTCAGTCTCGAGCTCTGTAAACCGTCTGTCCGTCTACTTAAGCGACAAAAACTATCAGCCACTTCCGGATCTGTCTGCTGAAACCCTCCAGAGTCTATTTAGCGGCTCTTCATTAACTCCACTTGAGTCCAACGGCGAAGAAGTCAGTGAAGCTGAACTCAACCTCAAAGATAATGAAAGTGATTATAGGATTGGTGTATTCACGTCTGGAAAGCAGAAGGCTGAGGTGATCACATGTGAACTTTTAAAGTACCTTCTGAAATTCGACTCCCGTGCCAAGTCCCTCTTAATTTTGATTCGCTACTGGGCAATTGAAAACAGCGTGACCTTGGCTGAAGACGGTGCTCCAAAATGGCAAAGTTCAACTCTTTTCACCAATCAGCCTGTTCAAGTTGAAGTGACCTCGGAGCCCACAGCGTTGGATTGGATGCTCATGTTTTACTTGGCGAAAGAGAAGATAATTCCGATGCCGTTGGAAGTTATACGACTTCAAAACAAATCGTATGAGGACGCCTCCTTCCCGTTTATTGAGGTTAATGAAAATTCAATTCTGGAATGGCGAGCTTCAAGGGATAGTCCACGAGAAGGTTCTAAGGAATACATTTTGAATGTGCTGCAACTGGCCCGCGGCTTCTTTGCATATTTTACAAGTAGTAACTTCCGAGGTGTCGTTCTGAAGACGAAGGATGTTGTCAAGCATGTCGTTCCTGGCTTCAAAATACCCGAAAAATTATATTTGACGCAGCCTTGGGCTTCAACTCGTTGCTTTTCCGTCTGCCAAACCAAATTTGAGAATGTTGCTCAGCCGAAAATGAAGAGGACTTTGAGAAAACTACAATTCTACCTGAAGAATGCTGATCAGAAAAAATCGATGAAAAAGGAACCCACACTAAATCAAGAAGTGGATTTGAAGCGTTTGTTTATCCCGGAAAAACTGGATGTCATCTATTATGCGCCGTTGTACGTGGACCTTAAGGAAATGATTGAGCGAGCTGAGGAAGAGCTTGAGACGGATAATCGGAATATTATGAGCATCAACTGTGGCTGTGATGGAACTTCAGTGTGCGTCGATAAAACTTCAATGGTTCATTTCTTCACAACTTTATGCAAAGAGGTAATCGTCTCTAAAAACGAATTGGCGAAAGTGGAAGAGTTACAAATGCGGCTGACCAGTGTTTATCCAAGTTGCCAATTGATCTTATTTCGAAATGGTCATTTGAAGCTGAAAACGGATTGGAGTGACGATGATCTCATTCATCTATTTTTCTTTGTGGACTATCCAGGTATTGTGCCTTACCTAATAAACTGTCCGTTTCTGAACTCATCGAGAAGATGTGAGCTCATGTATGGTTTCCTTTTAATTATTTCAGGTTTGTACTCGGAGGACGAAACCAGAACCAGACATGTTGAGATTCGTAATGAAATCTCTCCGGAGCTCCTGAAAGCCATAAAAACTTTGGGCGACTTCTCAGAAGACGGGATTGACAACCGTTGCGTTTTTCAATTCGACGAAGCTCCTTTCAAGATTCATATTGCTACAGCTTCCTTCCTCCCCGAAGTCCAGGCCTCCCGCTTAGTCCAATATTTAACCACGTTCGACCCACGCGTAAAGCCGTTGATGACCATCGTATTTTACTGGGCAAAGGTCAACAACATTCGACTCAATACGGGTGCACAGAATTCAGATTTCCGTTCTGCTCCAGCTTCCTCGCTATTGGAATGGATGGTGGTGACCTTTCTCTGCAGTATGGGGATCATCCCGAGCCCAGATGAAGTCTGCACTCGCCGCTCAGATGGAAAGCTGATGTTCGACGGTCTCAACATTGGGTTTAAGGTGGACCCCCAGTATGCTCGGGAGTGGAGGGCTCGCTACTCTGAAGTTTCCAATGAGAAACAAAACATTCTCAATGTATTGGAATTGGCCCACCAGTTTTTCCACTACTGGACATCTTATTCTGGCTACTGGAAGGAACATCCCAAAATCCTTGACTTGAAACAATGCCGATGGTTTCATAAGAATGAGCTGGATAAAGATGGCTTGGATCTGAGCGATGTGGAAAGCTTTTCGGATGCTACAGGGATTGCAATCGAAACTTTAAAGTTGATTCGTTCCGACCCATACATCATTCAACGGTTCTTTTCCACGCAGGAAAAGCTTACCATCCTTCACCCCCTTCACGTCAAGTACGGTTTTGCCGTTTGTTGTGACAGCGTTTGTTCGAAAATGGGGGTTACAGAAGACAACTTGAAGATTATGTTGAAAGCTTGCAAAACCGGTAAACGGGGCAAAAGACAGAAGATGTGTTTCGAGGCTCAAAGATTCTTTAGTGTCAGTCTTAAATAGAAAAGCTTTAATGACTTGTTTGATGCTTTAAGAAATACACACTTAGATGGTGGCAAAACGCATAATTTATATAAAACTATTTGATAATTCAATCATTTATTCACAAATCATGACTTATACGTTCAACATTAGCTACGCATTTATTTATATTTTATATTATTACGATCCTGTTAAAGGTTTTGTTCTTAATATTAGTAAAGGATGAATAAAATGAATGTTTTCATTTTTAATTTCATTTATGTTTGTTTCCTGCAGCATATTAATGAGTCCAATTTTTCTTACTTTGTACTTATTCAATGATAAATTTCCAATCCGATGGGGGCATACGGCGGCTGTTACATAGAGTAATCATATATCATATCAGTGATCTAAAAAAGGGAACCACTTTTGCCCTATTAAAAAGCGTTACAGAAATGTAAACAAGAAAGAAATGAAGAATCAACTTTTTGA
Source organism: Orchesella cincta (assembly GCA_001718145.1). Lineage (NCBI taxonomy): Eukaryota > Metazoa > Arthropoda > Collembola > Entomobryomorpha > Orchesellidae > Orchesella > Orchesella cincta. Next base: position 13,882 of record LJIJ01001789.1, read on the forward strand.
ATTTAGGAATTGGTTATTATTTGAATTTTATCTGAGCTGCTGAGTTTCCATAAGTTAACAATGGCCATAATGGAATTCTTCGGTTGTAGCTTCATCGCTTTTGGACCACCGTTTGCAATGTTCCGCCACACAGTTGCTCACGACCCTGTTCGTATCATCATCCTCATTGCCAGGTGAGCCAAAACTTAATCGCATCGCAAATAATTAATTTTGCAGGTTTCAATTCGTTTAAGAGGGATGCTTGTATTGCTAATTGTTTCTTGTTGCAGTTCTTTCTTTTGGCTTCTGTCACTTCTGCTTTCATCAATGTGGTGGGCGCTACTGAAGCCTTATGATGTACCGTTGGCGTGGTCAGTTGGGATGTCCATTGTCTTGCAACACATACTGCGGTTTTTGGTTTACCGTTTTTGGAAGAGAGTCGAATGGGGTTTGAAGCTGGTTGCTGATCGAGATAGCAAAACAGGAGTAGTTGACAACAAGAAGTACATCATTGCATATGGTAATAGAAGGCGACTTTAACGATGAAATCAACAATGAATGGTGTAGTTAAAATTGCCTTCTCATTGATATGTTTAGTTTCAGGACTCGGATTTGGAATTATGAGCGGAGCATTTGCCTTCATAAACATCCTTGCGGAGTCGCTAGGGCCAGGTACAGTTGGCATTCGTGGGGCTGGAGACTCTCCGATGTTCTTCGTCACGTATGCACTTACCACTTTGTGTTTCATTCTTCTTCACACCTCTTGGAACGTGATATTCCACGCTGGAATGAACAAGCGGAACTATGGTCTGACCTTCATTGTGATTGTCTCCCATTTCGCTGCTTCAAGTCTGGTACTTCACCTTTTTATATCTGTACATATTTAAAAAAAAGTTAAATGCAATTTTGACACGGTGATTTGGAACTTTTAGACGTTTTTCAACAAAGACAAGCTGTACTGGGCTTCAATTCTTCCAAACTATTTCAATCTACTTGTGAGTGGATGGCTCGCGTTTCGTTGTGCTGGCGGAAGACTTTACTGGATGAAATCAGAACACTACCACCGGTTGCACCAACTGTAGCCAAAAACTCTAAAATGGATGTTGATATGATAGTGTACTCCTAACTAATGCCATTCATAAATTCTAATATCTAATATTGAGGATGAGCTAAATATAAATTCAATATACAAACATTTGTTCAGAAAATAGGGTAAGGTTTTTTCTTCGTTACATTTTCATTTATTAGTACGAAAATACATGGTGATTTGTGGGAAATCCGTTCATAATATCAACTCGATCGGCATACAAGTACGAAGGTAGATCAATTAAATGCTTTTATTAGCTGATGCAGCTGCAGCAATGCCGGCGGAAATGGTAGCAAAGTTCTGAGCCGTGCCCTCCCCATCACTTTCAAAAGGTTCCACCCAATAACCAGCAGCATTTGCGTCAACCCCATCGTCTGGATCCCTAATGTCACGGTACTGAACGTCAAATTCGTTGTTGTTCACGTTATAGTCACGAAGGACGGGAATCCTTTGCCCAGCCGAAGGAGCTAGCACCTGCGAGACAAAAATCGTGCTTAATACTAGGCTAGAGATAGCTGGAAAATCCATTCTTTAAAATTTATCATACACGGAAGAATTCCTCCCGTTCTTTCCTCGCTGCAGCGAGTGCAACCCGGATTTCACGACGGAAGAATGGGTTGGCATTTGTTACTGGGTCATCGGGTTCCGGTTGCTCTTCCTCATATGGAGGCGCATCTCTCATCAAGTAGCAACGGGGACTGAGCAAGCTCGGGTACAAGTTGAAGTAGACGCCACAGGCGACTAGAATTCCAATCAGAGCTCCACCACACACGTCTGAAATGAAATTACAATGTTGTTTTGTATTACTGCTAGAGAAACATTTTAAGGAAAATAGAGTTGAAGCTTACCTTCTAAATGGTGATGACGATCAACGACCCTTGACGCGGCGACCATCATCGGATAAAATATCATGAACATTCCCATCCAAAACCCATCCTTGACAGCCCCTCGTAGATCCTGTGCAAACAATCTCGTTTTGCCAGCGACGTAGAGCCAGGTGAAAGTCCAGCTGGAGAAAGCCACTTAATACCAAGTAGTTCTGTTTCAAATTAATATACCTCTTTACTTCCAAATGGATTTTAATAATGGACATTTGACGTACAAGCTGTGTGGCCACTGGGAAAACTCTTGAGTCCGTCTAACACGAGTTGAGGATCACCAGTGCATTCGTCCTGAAAATCTGAGTGCTCCAGAAAATTCTCACCGTAGCACCGAGCAAAGAAGGTCGGTCGCGGGCGGCTGGCGAAGATTTTGATCAGGTTGACAATGGATCCAGTCAAAGGAAACAACAAAGTGGGTCCCAGCCAAGCCTTAAATAACTCCTCGTCGCAGAAGCTCTTCTTGTAGACCAGAGAAAACGCGAAGAACGGATAGGCCATGAGCGTAAACTACGACAAAGCACTAAAGCTAGTACATTCCGACTGCTCAATATATTAACGTTCTTAATTATTGAAGGAAACTCACAGGGGAGCACATGGTGACCATCCCGTTCCCTCCAGTTTTGAATAGAAACGGCTCCGCCGGAAACCCATGCCTGATCCTGTCGTACTGCTCGCGTGGAATTTGACTCTTCACCGACACCGGGGCCTGCTGTTCCAACAACCTGAAGAACACAATAAAAATTAAAAATCGAAGGACAGTTCGGTGTCGAGAAAGCTAAAGAATAGGCCAAAAGTAGTCACATAAAGAAGTAGATCATGAAGATGCGCAGGAGGAAACTCTTCATCAATTCCGGACTTCCCATGCTGTGAACCAAGGAAGATAATTGATGAACGGTACCGGTTATTAAAGGGTGCAAGGGAAAGACAATGAAGGAACCGAAATAATGAATCCTTGATAATTCGCCTGGTGTTTGACGTTTTCCCTCAACTATCTTGCCTTTCATTTCATACTGAGGATTAGCTTGAGCTCCTTGGCGACCCGCATTTGAGATTCCCATTCTCTGCCTCCAAAACAATATTTTTACCTGCTGGTGGAATCGCTTGTTTTACTCTTCATGTCGGTTGGGCTATCAAGTCAACAATTCTTACACCTTTCAAGGTAGTCAAAGTGTTGTTTCATGAAGCTTTTGGATGGATTTGTAGCTGACTACTCATCAAAATTTGAAATAATGGGGCTCCGCTTTAAATTGAAGTACAAGCTTTGTGACGATGACTTCAGTTTCACAATTATTATATCTTATTTATCGGTTTTTGCAGGGCACATAAACGAGCATTAGATGTCAAACCAGTTGAATGTAAAAATGTAATCATAGTCATCAATCATTATCATCTGAAACTGATTTGCATGCCACACTACCAAAAGTATGTACATAACAAGAACGCCTTAGTTCTTTGTTCATTCCTGCATAATTGTGAGCATAGATTGGAGTGTTTCGCCACGAGAGTCAATTTTCTCGTGAAAGCACAGTTGAAAAACAAAAGGCACATCAATGCACGTGTTGAGCTGGGTCTGTTTCGTTATCAATTGGTTATCCATCATTTTTGTTTGATATCAAGATACGATAAACTGTTATCAAGTGATCAAGTCAAAAGTCAATCATTAGTTGACATTTTACTAACGCAAAAAAATGGATTCATTTCCAAAAGATTGCTGTCTTTGTGACAAGACGTTCGTTTCAAAGAAGGACTGGCTCCATCATCTCCTCCAGCTGAAGCACGCCGATAAGACGAAGGTGCAGTGTCATTATTGGGGAACGGAGGTTAAGCAGAGCTCACTAGTCATTTGTGCAGAGAATCCCTTGGCCCGACCAACAGTTCTGAAATATTTTTCGCCATGGGGCAGATTCGTCGTGGATTTCGTGTGTGATGCGAGTCGACCGAGTTGTGGAGTCATCCGATTCGATAATCTGTGAGTAGTTTTATTACTTTTTAGCAATATTAATACAAATTGACATCACTAAATTATATTAAAACTATTTTCAATTAGGAGTACGGTTGAGAAGGTGCTGCAAAAGACTGGAACGCAAGTTGTCATTGAAAGGAATAAAATTGAGTTGAAGAAAGGCTTGGAGCTGTCAGCCTCCAAGTGTAAGTAGTCCTAAACCGCTAATTTTTCACTTGAAATTCAATTTAAAATGTTTTATATTAACGATTTTTAAACGGGCACTTCTCTACTTCAGGGAAGAAAGTTTTGCCAAACATCTCAATCGTGATGAGTGAAGCTGATGCTGACCTGTCAAAGGATACCAAATCTGGAGTACTGGAGGAAGAGGACTCGAAGAAAATGGGCCAGAAAAGCAACAAAAAGAAGGTTACCGAGTCGAAGAAGTCAGTAGCTCTAGGTGAAGCTATCAGGAGTAACACAGTTGCGAACAAAAGGAACCAGTCCAAGGAGGTAGGAAAGGTGCCTGTGAAGATGGTGGAGCAAGCATCAGTTCCTGATTTGGCGCGTCAATACGCTGCTCTTCGTTCAGAGGTTGAAATTCCGAAGGAGCAGTTTGAACGCTTTCACGACCTCGTTAAGAGAATGAGGGGAGCTCTTAAAGCACGCGATCTGAAGGCAACGGTAACATTTTTTCGTCATCAGTATCTGAAGCTACTTAACGCCACCTCCAATCCGCTTCTTATCTATGTGGGCAGGATGAACTTCCGACCTCTCAATCTGGATATTGACAAGATACTATCAAACATTTCTATAAAACCTCTTCCTCTTCGTTCGAAAGGCGAAAAGAGTGTTGAAGCTGGTCGCCGCTACAAAGATGAACTGAGCGGACTGTCATTTGTGATTGTGACTGTGAGTCATTATTACGCCGAAGTGTTGACATGTAAGTGGGCGGAGTATCTTCTCAAGTTCGACACGAGAGCCATGTCTTTGCTCAGAATGATCAACTTTTGGGCTCGAGAAAACTCGGTGAATTTGGCGGAGGAATCGATTCCCATGCGAAAGCAGTTTTACGCTATTCCAGATCCCGCAGCATTAGAATGGCTTTGCATTTTCTACTTGTGCCAAAATAAGATTATTCCAACACCCCTCGAGATTATGAATCGACCCACTGATCAACGGAAGTTTGAACCGAGAGCTGGGCAACTATTTGTTCCTTTCGTTCCATTCAAGTCTAACTTCATCGAGGACTGGAGGGAAAATAAAGAAGGAGTTCCGCGAGTGGGCAGCAAAGCATTCGTGTTAGAGGTTCTGAGATTGGCCCGCGACTTTTTTCAGTTCTGCACGAGCAGCAACTTTCGAGGATCCGTTTTGAAAACCAAGGACGCTGAAATAATCTCGACAAGATCTGCTTTTGCGAGTGGCCTGATGACGAAGACTCCTTTGGAGGGCGAGGACATGAAAGCCCAGAAAGATCAAGCAGTTCTGATTGAGAAATGGGAAAAGAAGGTGTTTCTGATGCAGCCCTTCGTCCCAGGTGGTCGTTTCTCAATTTGCCAAGAGAAGTTTGAGGGCGTTGTCCAGCCCCTGATGCGAAAGACTGCAAAGAAATTGGATTTATACTTGGCGATCCAGAATCATCAGGGGAGGGAGGTGGAACTGAACTCATTGTTTCGTCCAGGGGATTTCCATATTCGTAATGAACGATCGAAGTTGTTTGTAGACCTGTGCTTGGAGCAAGAGAAGACTGAAGAAGCATTTACGGCGAACCGCCATCAAGACCTCGGGGATCTTCAATGTGTTTGTAAATCGACAGGATCAACCTGTGATGAAAATGAGTTTTGCTGTCATTTCTCATCTGTTCTGGATAAGATGCTCATGTCCGAAGAGAAGAAGATTACAATGGTGGGAAAGCGGCTGAATGAAGTATTTCAAATGTTAGGATTTGAAGATTGCCAGATGATCTTGTTTCGGGGTCCCATTTGAACTTTGGGAATTCGGGAGCAGAGAGTCGCGTCTACTTCTTTCTGGATCATCCTGGTATGAACTGCACGCATAATATCATTTAGATTCGAATGTTTTATATTGAATGAAAAGCTAACATAGTGTTATGGGGTTTTTAGGGTTATATGGCGAGCGGAATGGTATAAACGTTATGCTTCATGTTGGTGCCAAGGAGCGTCAACAAGCCAATGCCAGAATTGAAAGCAAGGGAGAATCTTTCAAGAAACTGAGGGAGTTGCTGTTAGCGCTATGGGAAGGCAGCTGGGACGGTTTGGATTGGACTTGATGAGGAACTGCTTACGTTTAATGAGCCCAACTTAGGACTGGACTTTTGTATCGCTCCGCGTTTCTTCTTTCCGGAAGTGCAGACAAATCGCCTAGCGAGTATTTGTGTACTTTCGACCGTCGCGTGAAACCTCTAATGACAGTCATCCTTTATTGGGCGAAGAAGAACGGGATTCGGCTTGGAAAAGATGGCCAGCTGTCGTTGGATTTGCTCCAGATCCAGCTTTGTTGGAGTGGATGGTCTTGTACTTCCTGCACTCAAAAAGGATTCTCCCATCTCCTTGCGACCTTGATCAGGGTGAGAAAGAGCTGTTCTTTGATGGATCGACATTGGTTTTGCAAGCGATGTTGGGTATCCTCTAAGTGTCGTGCAAGTTACAAGAAGGAAGCAAGAGGGAAATCGCTTAGAGGTCTACTCGTTGGCACAGAAGTTTTTTAATTTCTGGAGCAGTTTGGGAGAAAGGGCTAAAGCTCGTCCTATGGTCATCGACCTCATGAAGTCCCGTTACTTTTACAAGGATAGAATGGATAAGGTCGAGAGTAAGGAAAATTTAATTGCGCTTAGTAATGCTACACAAGTCCGCCCTTTTCACCTCAAGCTGATCAATTCCGAGCCGGTGGTTCGGGAGAACTTCTACTCTCTTTCTGAGGCGGTGACATTTCTTCATCCGCTTCATGTGAAGTACGAATTCTCCTTCTGTTCAAAGACGTTTGTTGATTCGGTTTGTCCAAAAATGGGATCACTGCGAAAATCTGTCAAAGAAATTGGAAGTGGATCTTGGCAAGGGTGGCAAAATTGGCAAAGAAGGGAAAGTATGCAGTGTTCGATGTGGAATCTCTTTTCCAAGTATGAACTTATGCGTGTAGTAATTCTGTTTTCATATCAACTTTAAACATTTGTGTGATACTTGCTATGAAATTGTAATAAATGAAACTTCCAAACTTAACAACGTTTGTTTCTTATTCATATGTATATTATTCGCACCCATAATGAATTTATCATATTATCTGGTTATCTAATCTACTTTACAAGATAAAGACCAGCGTGTAGCAATTACAGGAATTTTTTGGGAATCGAGACTCTAAACCAATTCCACTTTCATCAACTTATTATATTGAATTTATTCATCTAACATATTTATAAATTAAAGTAGTGCTAACTAATTGCCTATTCTGACATAAAATGTCCGAGATCAGCAACAAACTGCACTTTAAAGCAGATGTTTCGAACTTAAATAACGTGCCCCGGAGGTACTTATCATTCATTGATACATTTTAACACGTTATCTTAAAATCATATATTTTTTTTGTGGGGTTTGTTGCAATTCATTTTTATTTTCAAAAGGTTTTGGAAAAGATTTTGGGAAACTTGAAAGGAAAGGATCTACTCAACTGCAGATTAGTAAACTCCCAATGGAAAGAGCTATCGGGTCCCATTATGGAACAAAACGTGCTCTTCTCTTCCACCGCGTGCAACACTCAATATGAAGATCGTCCAAGGTTAATTCCAAAATTGTGGATTAATGTGAATCCTAAAAATCTTGATCAGACAACCGCAGCGCGACGGCTGCGTGAGCATTTAGATAGCAAAGGGATAAATAAACATTACAAGAAACTTCAGGTCCTGTTGTGTCCCCAAGAAATTGGAAGGAAGCCAGGAAATCCATTCCCCTCAAATTCCTTACGGTTTGGAATTAACATAAATGAGCACACGAAGCTCTATACCAAGAACTGGGTAAACAGAGAAATACATCCATTTTTCAACACGTATGGCCTTTCTAACCACTTTTGTACTCGACGGTTATTGGGAGTCTGCTCAAGAGTTTGCTAAGTTGATTTCCCACCTTCCGAATCTAATATCTCTCAAGTTTCAAAGCGCAGACATTTTTACGGGAAAGGCTTTAACCTGGAATGAATGTGTGCTGCCTCCTCTAGCCAAGCTCACTCATTTAGAATTTGCAAGCAACGGAAGCAGCCTTTGGGTGGACTAGATAAGGAAGCATTTCTTTGGATTTTAGACCGGTATTCTGAACAACTAGTCGGATTATTTGCAGATATCCCCTTTTTAAATAATGACTACCCCTTCCCACGTCGAAATGATGAAGAAAGAATCAAGTTGCCAGCAAACTCAAGATTTACTTACACGGGATGTCCATCTTCAAGCTGGTTGACGCAGTGAAATTGACACACATCCACGTTGATGGACCCCATGTTGACGGATTGGATTTCACGACGACGCTCCATTCATTGATGCTTACTCCGAGTCTTTAGTTTACCTTTGGCAGCCGAGTAAAATTGGAAATGTGAAGGAAGTCAATGAAAAAGTGATCTTTCCAAAGTTGAAAACCCTTGCGGTCCGATACACAGATGCGGCTTCTAAAACTAGGGTGATTAAGAACATCATTCGTTCTAAATTTCCAGGACTGGAAAAGCTTGTGTTTGTCTTTTACTACGGTACAATACCCAATATTACAGAAGCATTGAGAGAATGAAATATTGGAAGGTGTGTTCCAATCTCAAAACAATTTCAGTGTATGATGACCGTCGAGGGGATGACTGGGTTAATGGAGAGCTGACAAGCAAGACTCACGACGTGTGGAAACATAATTAATTAAAGTCAAACCACTTTGGTGCTATTCACTGCAACAGAAATTGGAAATAAACTTAAATTGAAATCAAATTCAGATGCTTCGTACATCATACGTTTTTTATTTCAAAATGGTAATATTTTTGGAATTCCATGCATTCATTCGTCACATTTTCATACTTTACAATGAAGCATAATATTCAGATTTGAAAATTCTTAAGTTTTCCATTTTAAGTAAGTTAATATATAAACACATTACAAGTATCCAAATTAACAAATATTTCTATAGAATTGATTATGCAAAGTAACATTTGAGGATCTCAAATTAATACAAATTCAGATGAGTTAATTGCAATATTCTTCAAGGTAGTTCCAGTTCATTGCCGGAATCGCTACTGGCACTGAAGTAATTGATTTCGTTTTCATCAGGTTCCGGATCAGAGACAGGCGTCATTGGTGCAGTCAAAGTGAAAGTTGTGAAAGTCGGGGTGAACTGCGAATTGATGTTGTTGGATAGCAGAATCACAATATACTACTAACGATGAACGATTAAGTTGAATGCAAATGACTGGATTCACATACAAAATTTAAGTATTCAAATTACTACTTTATTTCACAATTTATACAAATACAAAACTGTTTTTGCGCAGTAACAGCACTAGAAACTTTTAGTTGGAAGAGCTTTCTTCTCACTTTCACACTTTTTTAACAACTCCGCACAAGACTTGCGATGCCGATGGAGTCCCATTGAAGAGGGATACTTACTCCCGCAGCCTTCACATACGTATTGGATCTCTTCATAATGATTTCGTAGGATGTGATTGCGAACAGAAGCCCTATTGGGGAAAATGGCTGTGCAAAATTCACAATGCCAAGTTTCCCCTCCATCGTGTCCCTTTTCCAGTCGAAAGTGGCTTCCTTCTGGAAGCGTATGAGTTCCGACGAGAGATGTGTGAAAAGCGGTGACATGAAGCCTAACACGCTTCCGGCTGCCGAAAGCCTGTCCGCAGTATTCACAAGAAAAGTTCCTCTCCTTTCGATGCACAGCTCGGAGGTGGTCGTTCAGAGAAGCCTTGGAGCTCAAGATAAGCCCACACACTTCACACATAAAAGGCTCCAGTCCCAATTCTGCAAAATGCGACTGTCGTTGATGCTGCTTAAATTTTGTTTCAGCAAAGAAGCTTTCCCCACACAGTTCACATGCGTACATTTTGGAAGTTGCGTGAGCTTTCTGAAAGATTACCAAATAAATGTTGTTTTTATAAAATAAAACATCTCTAATTTTCAATTACTTTTGTAAAAAAACGATACTCACCGTTTCCTCCATGTGCTTTCGATATTCTCTGTAAGAATTGAGTGTGATGTTGCAAGTGGTACAGGTGAACAGAATACTCTTGTGTGTTTTCGCAAAATGATAATCAAGTTTGGTTTTCGAATTGAAAACGAGCTCACAATGCGCACACTTCCGGTCTCCCTCTTCTTCCGGAGGAGCGGGTTGAGGTAACTTGTGATCTTTCTCCAGATGAAAGCTGAGGAGCTGCTTGCTAACAAACCTCTCTCCACAATCCGGCTGCACACAAGCCACATACTCCACTTTGCCTTCGTGATATAATTCGAAGTGCTGCTGTAAAATGCTAACCCTCGTTGTGACAACTGGGCAGTGATCGCAATAGTATGGGATCTCCGTCGTGATTTCTTGAACTACCCTCACGGTTTCTTGATTCTGCATCCTTTTGGCGTGTGAAGGACTTGCCATGTGGTGTCGCAACCGCTTGGTCGGCACCAGCCACCCACATAACTTACACGTTGTCGTCTCTTCCGTATTCGAAGGCTCGTGGAGGGGAAGGTGCTTTTCCATGAACGTGTGGTCGTGGGAGCGAGCTGGGCATTTTGGGCATGTGTAAAAGTACACTTTCTTCTTTTCCTTGGGATACTGTTCAGGGTGGAAGTGGGAATTGTGACGATTCATGCCTCCTGGATGGACCAGCCAACCACATAGAATGCATGTCGACCCTTCTCCCTTTTCGTGGCAGCTGAGGTGGGCCATTACACGTTTATTTGAGGTACTTATGGCCGAGCACAAGTTGCATTTGTAATATGACGTGGAGCCCTTGCGAGAAATTGTGTACTGACGAGAGGGGTCTCCAGCTGGGAGACGTTTACGTTTCTTCCTTAGTTTTGGTGGAGAATCTGGAGTTGAGATGGGGTTGGATTTCCGTTTCAGAACTGGTTTGCGCTTAGGAGGCTTGAATTTTTCATCCTCTGAAGAATCTGAATGGCTGCTGCTGTTGACATCTTCATTGACACCATCAGGCTCGAAATCAGAGTGAGAAACATCCTTGTCTTCTTCTTCCGGTGCTGTAGGTGGTAGGCTGTTTGCAGGAAGAGTTTCAGGAAGGACTTCAGAGGTGGGCATATGAACATCTCCATCGTCCACAGGAGTCCCCTTCTGGTTACTGGTTTTCTTTTCAACTTCAAACGGAGCCCGATACAAATCTAATGATAGAATTTACAAACTGTCACAAAATCTTACTTGCAATCACATTATCGAAAAAAGTGCATTTAAGTTTGACTACCTTTCACAACTTCAGCTCGAATCTCTTCCCAAATGCACGTTAGCCCTTCTTCTGCTCCTCCCACGTCTTTCGTATTGTAAATCCGACCTTTCAACTGCTTTGAAATCCTAGTCAACTTCTTCTTCAGTTCCGAAATTGCTTGGAGGGTCTCAGAAAACCGTTGAACTGGTTCCCGACAAACTGAGCAAACTTGGAACCAAAATTCCGGATGAAGTTGACCTCCAAACTGCTTAAGAAATTGATGAAGCTTCTTCTCTGGAGTCTGGAGTATGTTTCTAAGAATGAATATCACTTCCAACTGCTTATCAACCAGAGAATTTTCTGTTGACAAGAAGGAACCCGAGTTGGATCACCATGATCATCAGCTGTTTCCTTCTTCAATCGAGTTAATTTCCCATTGACAACCGTGAAACTGGGAGGAAGTGGAACTGCACAAAACAGGCACCTTTCAGCACCTCCATCAACACAAAGTGAAGTACCCTCCACCTCCAACATGATTCAGTTTGGAACTCCAACTTGGAAATAGTAAAAAGGGAAAAAGGAAAGCGAATGTGTGTGTATTCTACCGAAATGAATGAGACTCTCATTGTGAGAGGAATCTGCCAAGGGAAAAGACCTCTTTCCTCGCGTCTTGTCAACAAAAACAAGTGCAGATATATTATTAAAAGTTGACCACCGAACCGGTAATGATGGAAGTCGAGGAGGAATCGGAAAAGTGTCTCTTTTGTGTGACCCCACTTCCTGTTAGGTTTACGTTGGAGAATGGGAAAATAACCAGGTTGAATAGGAAAACAGCTGATTGTGATGATGGTGAAGACTTGCCGACCTTAACAACTGAAGAAACTCGTGTTGATAAGCAGCTACAAGTTATCTTCATACTGAGGAAGATTCTTCACATTTCGGAGAAGAAGGTGACCAAGTTTCTGAAACAGTTCGGAGGAGAACATGATCCCGAACTTTGGATCCAAATTTGTTCATCGTGTTGGAAGAATGTTGGTCAGTTTTACGAGACACTCAAGGAGATCTCAAGGTTGCAAAGGAGGTTGACGAGGATATCAAACCAGTTCAAAGGTCAAATTCATGAAACAAAGGAGCTGGGGAAAGGAAAAGGGGGCACTAAGATTTGGGAGGAGATCCGAACTGCAGCATTAAAAGGTTTGCATTTTTTTAAATTGGAAAAGTCATAACTTTCAAGGAATTTTATTAAACATTTTCAACGGGTTTTACATTTTCAACAGATTTCAAAGTAACTCCTTCCCCAGAGGAAGATCAAATACAAATACAACCCGAGGTAGCTACTTCAGAAGCTCAAGAGTTCCGGCAACTCCGTAGATTTGAGAAATTGGATGCGGAATCACAACCTGAACAAAGTGCACCTTCCCCGTGTCCATCATCAACAGGAATCTGTTCTCCTGGTAGGGTGTCCCCTGAATTAGGTCAAGATGTTGGAGAGGACGTGGAGGATCCCCAGTCTGATTTCGAACCTGATGAACATCAATCTGACAACTCTTCCAACTCCAGTTCAGAGCCCGATTCTGAAGAAGAGGACGTCAAGGCTATAAAACGCAAAGGAGATTCATCCTCCTCGCCACCAGCGAAAAGAAAAAGGGGACGTTACCGCAAGAACCCCTCTGACCCCCCTCGTCCAAAAGCAAACTGTCCATATTCAAGCAAATACACACTTTTCTATAAGGAGCATCCCTCTGGACGTTCTCTCTGTTTCAAATGCAAACTTTGCTCAGCAATTCTTCGTCAGAAAGCAAAAATAATTCAGCATCTTCAACTCCACGAGTCTGGGGACGGCTCCCCGTGCCCACAATGTGGCTGGTTAGTCCCTAACAATCGATTGAAGGATCACAACGCCAAATTTCACCCGAAGGAGAACGACGGAAAGGCCAGACGGTATCTTTTCTGTTGCTCCAAGTGTCCAGCTCAATATATCGAGAAAAACGAACTGAGAAAACACCTCCAACTCCATGAAAACTCCTCTGAAGGCTGCACCAAGTGTGAAATATGTGGGTGGCTTGTGCGAACCAGGGTTTTGGGTCGTCACAAATCAGATCATCATGGTAAAGATTCAGAAAAGAACAAGAAAAGCACCATCCACCCAAAGAAATCAGTGAGCCTTGACATCCCGTACTATTGTAGTTACTGCCAAATGATCTACACCAGTTTGGGACAGTTGCAAAAGCACTTTTTAACTTTTCACGTTGACAAGGAAGGATTTCTGTATTGTGGAGAGGAAGAGTGCTCAGAAAAGTTTGAAAGTAAGCAGCTGCTAAAGTTTCACATGGACAAGGCACATCCAGACAAAAATCCTGCACCACCGGAAGAAACAGAACAAGGAGAGCAGAGCTGCCAACATTGCCAGACTGTCTTTGCCTCCAAAATGGAGGTGGACTACCACATCGCTGTAAAACACCGGGATATCCTTCTAACCTGCACCACTTGCAATATCAAGTTCTCCAGCTATCACTTTTATAGAAAACATATGGAAACTACGGTAAATAAAATCAACAAAACTATATCATTTATTTTTTTTAAAATACCCTTTGTTAGTTACAATTTTTGTTGAATTTTATTTATTTCAGCGGATTCACGCCACCACAAAAGGATTCTCATGTGAGCTCTGTGGCCGCAGTTTTTATTCTGGCCTTCGCCTAAATTATCATCGCCGACAAGTGCACTACGCTGAACTTGGCTTGGATCCCTGCCAGTGCCCAGAATGTGGTCTAATTTTGTGCGAGAGTAGTACATTAAAAACTCACATCAAAATGGTTCATCGACAAGAGAAAAACTACTCGTGTGAATACTGCGGAAAAGCGTTTTCGATTCCTCAAATGCTTAAAGTTCACTTGAAACGGTTTCACGAGGGACCTTTGGGGGCTCAGGAACTCCCAGAAGGAAAGCATTACCGAGTGGAAGTTGGAGAAAGCCAAGAGAAAATTTGGCTTTGCGAATTGTGTCCTGTTAAATTCCTCGCAATGAGTCAAGTCCGCAAGCACCTCCTCTCTGCTCATTACTACGAGCTAAAGTACATTTGTGAAGGATGTGGGAGGCGATTTTGTGCGGCGATGGGACTTCATCATCATCGCAAATCTTGTGAGGGGCTCAAGGAAGGAGGAACCCCAGGCGAGAAGTTCACTTGTGATGTCTGCCCCAAAACGTTTCAAACCTCCGATCAACGTCATCTACACGAGCGTAGAAGGCACAAGAGCAACTCTGGAGGAGTTTCACATTTATGCCCTGTGTGTGGGAGGGGATTTCGACAGGCTGGGAGGTTGGCAGTCCATCAACAAACTTGTGGAGTTGGCCCGTATGCTTCTGAGCTAAATACTTACTAAATTATTGATTAGTGATCCATGCCATTATGACTAATTTTGATAGTTTGATAGAGTTTGTATGAAATAAATGCGTTTTTCTAAAAGTTCTAATTCTTAAAGTTCAAAGCCTTCATCACATTAGGCACTACTTATTTTTTAATCATCATCAGGAATAAGTTTTACTCGTGAATTATGTTGAAGATGCTCATGCCTAATAGAAGGTGATGAAAGTTGCGAAAATGTTCATTAGTTGCATTCTAAATGCTAAATCAACACAAAATTTATCGCAATTTAAACTAATTTAACTAAACAGTCCACAAAAGACATTCCACAACTCAATAATTACGTGGTTTTGGATTTATTTAACAAATTAAAGTACAGATTTATGTAAAACATAAATCTCTTGATAGATTGCTAATCATTAGGTAACATCAGCCACAGTTTCCGAAGGAGGAACAGGAACACACTTTTTTCGATGGTTTGTCAGCATTCCAAAGGTTTTGAAAGCCTTTCCACACTTTTGGCAACGATGTGAGTAGCGATCTTTGTGAAGGCGTCGCTCATGCTTCGCCACATCATTAATACAAAAAAAATGTTTTGAACAGAATCTGCAAGGAAATGTTTTAGCATTCAGTTCCTCCTCATTCCCACTTTTGTTCTTCTTCTTGAGCTCCTCACATCTTTTCCGATGTTTATGAAGTCCCACGGAAGTGCAAAACCTCTTGTTGCATCCCTCGCAGATGTACGTCAGCTCGGAATAGTGAGCCTTTACAAGATGACTGCGGATAGCCACCGAATTAGCAAATGTCACTGTCCCTGGGCAAAAGTCGCACAGCCAAGTTTCCACCCCGTCTTCCCCTTTCTTCTCCAGCCGAAAATGTTTTCCATCTAAAGCCCCTGGAGTAGCTAAAGGTCCCTCATGAAAAGCTCTCAAATGATCCGAAAAATGGCTTGGTCTTGAAAACGTTTGTCCGCAGTATTCACAAGAATAGTTTTTCTCCTTCGTGTGAACAGCTTTTATGTGGCTTTTGAGTGCAGCGTTTGAGGAAAGAGAAAGTCCACACTCTTGACATTTGATTAGCTCCAGTCCCAACTCTGCAAAATGTTGCTGGCGTCTGTGCGTCCGGAGTTGCTTGTCTGACCAGACACTTACACCACAGAGCTCACAGAAAACTGATGGGGAGGTGGCATGAATGCTCTGAAAAATAAAAATAGACCCCCTTAAAACATAGTCACTTTGAATGATTCATACGTAATTTTTGCAATACTAAACTTACCGTTTGCTCCATATGTTGTCTATAACACCTATAAGAGTTCATTGTAATGTTGCAGGTGGTACAGGTAAGCAGGATATTCTTGTGTTTCTCCGCAATGTGATAGTCTTTTTTCATCTTGGATGCGAAAATCAACTCACAGTGTGGACATTTAGAGTCACCTTCTTCACTTTCAGGATTTTCTTCAAGGCTTTGAACGTCGGGATGTGCGTGGTCCATATGAAACTTGAGGAGCTGTTTACTCTCAAACTTCTCCTGGCAATTCGGCTGACCACAAACTGCAAATTCTTGATCCGCGTGATAACTTCGAAAGTGTATCTTGAAAAACCATTTTTCTGTAAAGAGCATTTGGCAATAGTCGCAGGAGTAGGCAATGTCTCCGTCGCCTCGAGCGGGCAAGTGAGCTGAACATTTTGAGCTTTTGTACGAGTGACGCCTTTTTTCTTTCTTTGGCTGACCGGCCTTCTCTTTTGACACCGGAACAAAGTGATGTCGGGAAATGTGACGATTCATATCACCGGGGGGAACAAGCCAACCACATTCAGAACATAAGGAGCCTTCTCCTTTTTCGTGATATTTCAGATGGGCAATCATCCGATCTTTTGTGTTTCTTACTGCGGAGCACCAGCTGCATTTGTACCTCGTGTAGCTGCCCCGACGAAAAGAGGTATAGAGGGACTGATAAGCTGGATCTGAGACTCTTCTAGTTTTCTTCTTTCTTGAGGATATGAGTTGGGCGTAAGACTCTTTCGGTTTAGGTGGACGACCTCGTTTGCGTATTGTTTGGGGAACGGAAGGAGAATTCAAAACACGTTTTCGGGGGCTAGGCTTGTACTCTTCGTCCTCTGAATCTTGGGAATGAGTACTACTTGAGCTGGAGTCATCATCACTGTCAGGTTTGGAATCAGACGTGGATTCGTCACCAGCAGCACCTTCTTTGCCAGGTAGTTTGCAATTTGGTGACAAATTCCCAGCGGAAAGCCTTCCGGTTGATTCACATGAGGCAGATGATAATAAATTTGGTACAAGATTTTCCGAACTTCTTCTCAAGGAATCTTCAGTTTGGTGAGCAGTCTTCCGCTTCAGAAGCACCAACTTAGAGTGAGAATGCTTTTCCTTGAGTTCGTCTTCTTGATGATGATGAATCTTCATGTGACTTGGCATCAACTGCATTTTTGTAGGCTCCTGTTTCACATTCTCTGAATCTTTGGAATGATTGCTCCAATTCGAATCATGATCATCGGGCTCAAAATCAGAGGTGGGTTCCTCATCATTATCAACTTCCTCTTCGGAATACGATGAAAATCTGCTAAATGAACAGTTTTCGGAAAGGCCTTTTGATAGACAACAGGATGGCAGAATTTTTCTTGAGTTGAAATTTCCACAACCTTCGCTATCTACAACTTTTTGTTGAGTAGTCTCCTCAGGATCTATTTTCAGAACATCAACTACTCGAGAAGAAACATCTTGGAAATCTGTGGAAGGATTAAATACGTCTAATATAAACTTTTACACACAACTGATGACTTAAAAAACCACAATTTGGATTAGAATATGGAATATGCATAAATTTAACCTTTCAGCACTTCTCCTCTAATCTCCTCCCAAATGCAGGTAAGCCCATTCTCAGCTCCTCTCACCTCCCTAGTATTGTAAATACGTCCTTTCAGCTGCTTTGAAATCCTAGTTAATCTCTTCTTCAACTCAGATATCTCTTTCAAAGTGGTGTAAAACTGTTTAACTGCCTCTCCACAAAGTGAACAAACTCCCACCCAAAACTCGGGATGAAGCTGACCTCCAAACTGCTTCAAAATTGGTGCAACTTCTTTTATGCGGAATTGTCGAGTATCTTTCTCAAGATAAAGACAACCTCTAGATGCTTATCAAGAAGAGAATCTTCTGTTGACAACAAGGAACCGAAGTTGGATAGGCAATCATCATGATCAGCTGCTTCCTTCTTCAACCGAGTTATTTTCCCATTCACAATAGTGTGAAACTGGGTGGTAGTGACCGCACAAAACAGGCACTTTTCAGTTGCTCCAGCGTCACAAACTGGATTCTCTTCCATCTCCATTATATGGAGTTTTCTAGCCACAACTTGTCAATAGAACAAATAGAACGGAATAGGTTAATAAATTATGACATTATAATGTATTCAATTATTTATTTGGGAACCACACACGTCATAAATAATCAATTAAATGATCACTGATTACCAGATTACATTCAACTGATGACTTTCACTGTGCTTTTAGCTCTTGATGTAAACATTGTGGATTGTGATGATCATGACGGTTGAGAGTTTGAGAAAAGGGGGGCGAGTGGAGACAAAAAATGATCGTTTACAAATTGCAACAATGCAAATGGAAATTTTGATCTAAAATGCTTTTATGATTTTATGACTTTTCATGTCGTTCAGTCCATCAACAAACTTGTGGAGTTGTCCCGTGTGCTTCTGAGCATAATACTTGCCAAATAATTGATTAATGATTCTTGCCATTATCTCGCGTTTAAAATAATGTATTAGTAAAAACAATTTTTATAATGAAATAAATGGGGTTTTTCTAATTCTAGTAGTGCGAAATGCCATTATTATTACCTACATTAGGCTCTGAGTTACTTTTTAAATCGTCATAATCAACATCATCATCATAAGGAATGCTTAACTCTAGAAATTTGAATTCTGCTTAAGAAATTGTGACAAAACAGATTATACGCATGTCTAAAAGTTGTGGAGAGTTGCGAAAATGTTGATTAGTTGTTTTCAAATGGCAATTAAGCCAAAAATGTATTGCAATTTGAACTAATTTGACTAAACAATTCACAAAAGACATTCCACAACCCAACAATTATTTCGTTTCGGATTTATTTAACAAATTGGAGTACAGGAGCATGGAAAACATATAAATCTGGCATCAAATGTAGCGAATCATTCCGCCACAATTTTGGAAGGAGGAACAACGACACACTTTTTTAAATGGTTTGTCAGCATTCCAAAGGTTTTGAAAGCCTTTCCACACTTTTGACAAAGGTTTGAGTGGCGATCCTTATGAATGTTTCGCTCATGCTTGTCCAGACTAGTAGGACGAAAAAAATGTTTTGGACAGAATCTGCATGGAAATGTTTTACTATTCACTTCCTCCTCATTTCCACTTTTGTTCTTCATCTTCTTGAGCTCCTCGCACCTTTTCCGATGTTTATGAAGTCCCAACGAAGCGCAAAACCTCTTGTTGCATCCCTCGCAAATGTACTTCAGCTCAGAATAGTGAGCTTTCAAAAGATGACTGCGGATAGCCATCAAATTAGCAAATGTCACTGTCCCCGGGCAAAAGTCGCACAGCCAAGTTTCCACCCCGTCTTCCCCTTTCTCTCCAGCCGAAAATGTTTTCCATCGGTAGCACCTGGAGTAGCTAACGGTCCCTCATGAAAAGTTCTCATATGATCTGCAAAATTGGCTGGTCTCAAAAAAGTTTGTCCGCAGTATTCACATGAATAGTTTTTCTCCTTCGCGTGAACAGCTTTTATGTGGTTTTTGAGTGCAACGTTTGTACAAAGAGAAAGTCCGCACTCTTGACATTTGATTGGCTCCAGTCCCAACTCTGCAAAATGTTCCTGGCGTTTGTGCTGCCGGAGTTGGCTGTCAGACCAGAAACTTGAACCACATAGCTCACAAAAAACTGATTGGGAAGTTGCATGAATGCTCTGAAAAATAAAAAAAGGCCCCCATAAAATATTTTCATTTTGAATGTTTCATCAATGATTTTGGGCATAATAAAACTCACCGTTTGTTCCATATGTTTCCGATAACACATGTAATCCTTCATTGTAATGTTGCAGGTGGTACAGGTCAGTAGGATACTCTTGTGTTTTTCTGCAATGTGATAGTCTTTTTTCATCTTGGATGCGAAAATCAACTCACAGTGTGGACATTTAGAGTCACCTTCATCACTTTCCAGATTGAGGCTTTGAACATCGGGATGTGCCTTATCCATATGAAACTTGAGGAGCTGTTTGCTCTCAAACTTCTCGTGGCAATCCGGCTGACTACAAACCTTCCATTCTTCTTGATCCGCATGATATGTTCGAAAGTGCCTCCTGAGAAACCATATTTCTGTGTAGAGCATTTGGCAATGATCGCAGGAGTAGGCAATATGTCCATCGCCTTGTTTCTGCTCCTCCACAATTTTTGCGCAAAGCGAACTTGCAAGATGACGTTGTAGCGACGTGGTCTTGAGCAACCACCCACACAAGTCACAGGTAGTGCAAGGCTCCTCATTCAAAGGGTCGTGAGGAGAAGATGTCTGTCCAAGACGCTTTTTCAGATGAGCGAGCTGGACATATTGACATTTGTATGCGTGGTAAATCTTTTCATTCTTTGGCGGAACAGCCTTCTTTTTCCACATCGGAAGAGAGTGATGCCGGGAAATGTGACGACTCATATGATCAGGGGGAACAAGCCAACCACATTGAGAGCATAAGGAACCTTCGCCTTTTTCGTGATATTTCAGGTGGACAATCATCCGATCTCTGCTGTGTCTTACGGCGGAGCATAAGCTGCATTTGAACATCGTGTAGTTTTCCTGACGAAAAGAGGTATAGAGGGACTGATTAGATGGATCTGAAACTTCTGAGACTCTTCTAATTTTCTTCTTTTTTGAGGATTTGAGCTGGGCGGATGACTCTTTTTGTTTTGGTGGACGACCTCGTTTTCGTATTGTTTGGGGATCGGAAAGGGAATTTGTTTTTCTTTTCAGAACACGTTTTCGGGGGCTAGGCTTGTACTCTTCATCCTCTGAATCTTGAGAATGAGTACTACTCGAGCTGGAGTCATCATCACTGTCAGGTTTGAAATCAGACGTGGATTCGACACCAGCAGTATCTTCTTTTCCTGGTAGTTCGCAATTTGGTGACAACTTCCCAGCGGAAAGTCTTTCGGTTGATTCACATGAGGACAATGTGAATAGATTTGGTTCAAGATTTTCCGAACTTCTTCTCAAGGAATCTTCAGTTTGGTGAGCAGTCTTCTGCTTGACAAGCACTGATGTTTCCGGTGGCTCCTCATGAAGCCTCGAAGGACAGTGAGAATGCTTTTCTTGGAGTTCGTCTTCTTGACTATGATGGATCTTCATGTGCCTTGGCATCAACTTGATCTTCACCAGCCACCCACATAATGAACAGGGTTCAGAGTTTCCAGATTTTTCATGAAGTTCGGCATGCTTCATCAGAGCTGTCTTCTGTGGGTACCGAGCAGGACATTTTTGACAGGAGAAAATGTAAGCTGGCGGCTTCTTTCCAGGGTGGTGGCGAGTATAATGACGAGTCTTGTCTCTTGAATGGAGTAGCCATCCGCACTCCGAACACGAGAAGCCGTTACTTCGCCGGTGGGAACGGAGGTGGGTGCGCAAACTTATTCTGTCGCATCTAACGGCGGAGCACAAACTACATTTATACTTTCTTCTGTTGCCGTGTCGGATGATGGTGACGAAAGGCTCCCATTTTGGTTTAGGACCACGCTTCCGTTGCATTTTGGCAGGCTCCTGTTTCACAACCTCTGAATCTGTGGAATGGTTGCTCCAATTCGAATCATGATCATCGGGCTCAAAATCAGAGGTGGGTTCGTCTTCATTATCAGCATTCTCGTGAGGTTCGGAATACGACGACGATCTGCTCAAAGACCGGCTTTTGGAAAGGCCTTTTGATGAACAACGGGATGAAAGAATTTTTCTGGAGTTGATATTTCCACAACTTTCGCTTTCTACGTTTTGTTGAGAAGCCTCCTCAGGATCTATTTTGAAAAGTACGTATTATATATCTTCTACATACGACTGATGACTGAATGAATAAAACTAAAATTTGACTGAGAATATAATAAAACATATGCAGATATTTAACCTTTCAACACTTCTCCTCTAATCTCCTCCCAAATGCAGGTGAGCCCATCCTCAGCTCCTCCCACCTCTCTGGTATCGTAAATGCGACCCTTCAGCTGCTTTGAAATCCTAGTTAATCTCTTCTTCAACTCAGATATCTCTTCAAAGTGGTGTAAAACTGTTGAACTGCCTCTCCACAAAGTGAACAAACTCCCACCCAAAACTCGGGATGAAGCTGACCTCCAAACTGCTTCAAAAATTGGTGCAACTTCCTCTCTGGAATGCCGAGTATCTTCCTCAAGATAAAGATCACCTCTAGATGCTTATCAAGAAGATAATCTTCAGTTGACAACAAAGAACCCGGGTTGGATAGACAATCATCATGATCAGCTGTTTCCTTCTTCAACCGGGCTATCTTCCCATTCACAATGGTAAAACTGGGTGGTAGTGGCACCGCACAAAACAGACACTTTTCAGTTGCTCCAGCGTCACAAACTGGAGTCTCTTCCATCTCCATCATAATTATTTCAACACGGTTGTCAATCCACCACCTTTTCTACCACAACTTGTCAAACAGAATAGACAGAATAGAGGTGGACAAATGACAAATTTTAATTATGAAACAACATGTGAGTGGTTCTGTATTTCTGAATTGAATTACGTTTTTAGATG
>LJIJ01001790.1:0-36340 GCA_001718145.1 Orchesella cincta
GAAGAGAGAAGAATTGGATTTTTGCATTTTTGCAAATTCTCAAGATGTAAATGGATAATGTATAATTTTTTCAACTGTACCATACGTATATATTTACTCTTGCAAAAAAATCACCTCCAGTATGTGTGCAAGTAACAACTAACAACAGGGCAGTGATTATAACCAGTATAGTTGTTGTTGGTGGTGGTGTTTTACGCTGCGTTTTGGAGGACGAATTGAATCCCTCCTGGAGGAAGTAGCCAATTAATAGTTGTTAAAACATTGTTAAAAAGGTGCGAATCTGTGTTTTGTGATTTGAACTAGAGAAAGCAACACCAAAATCAGCATACAAGTAAAAACATTGATACAAGAGGTAAATATAGTTTTACTTTAGTCAATCCGTTTAAAAAGCAGTGCAGTACAACTTTTGTTATCACAAACAAATCATTGTGGTTCAAGATTTGAATTGAAAGCCTGCATTCAACTGATTAAAAGTATTCCATGGCCAATATCATTATCGCGTGGCATGTGCAATAAATTGCATTGCGCTAAACATTCATTAAGTTCAAATACATTGAATGGATTGCATCTGTATTTATGCATGAATCAAATATCAATACGCGTTTCGATATACGGCCTGTTAGCAATAAGGCTATAATTGCTACTAAAAATTTAAGAACGGAAATATACGATGCTTAAATAATTTTGCATTGTGTTTGAGTAATGATATGCCAATTGTCAATTTTAGTGTCCCATCCACTAAAAAGAGTTGAAAGTTAAATGCGCGTTTTTGATAACTATAAAATACTCCAAGCTTTGATTTTCACGTTTGCTTTGGTTTATCTCTTGTATGTAGATTTGCTGTTTTAAATTGTCTTTTAAGATTCACTTTTGAATTATTAAATAATTTTCAACAGTAAAAGCAGCTGTGAAAGTTATAATTAAATGTTTATGATTCGCATATTTTTACATATGAAATAACTTGATTGACTTTTGTACAGGTGGAGAAAGTTGGCCTCTTGGATATCGAAACAAGCAGTGACATTGATTTTTTGTGCATTGATGGAAAATATCAACGAATAGTAGCGTTTTTCCGAATCCAGGGATAATGCAAGAAAAAGTCTTCTAACAATTGTACTAAAAAGTTCCACAAATTGGCATCTAGTTAATTGTGTGAGGCAGCAAGTTACATTCGTATGCAGAGTGTTTCTAATTAAATACAAAGTCATCATGACATCAATTTTATCCTTCAACCACTCACCAGTGGTGAAAAGATTGTTGGGCTGGAAGAAAGGAGATGGTGAGGAGAAATGGAGTGAGAAGGCAGTGAAAAGTTTAGTTAAAAAGTTGAAAAAGTCAGGAGGACTTGAGGAATTGGAAAGGGCTATCAGTCAGCAAAGCCCTTCAACACGATGCATCACCATTCCACGGTAAGATTTTACCCTTTTTCTGAATTGTTTATAAATTCTTTTCTATAAATGATAAATCTTTTAACGTAAATCAAACGTAATAATAATAAGAATGGTTGAATTCATGCTGAATATTTTAAGTAACACTAAGGAGAAAGTTGTCAATAACGCACTACTACCGTAGTGTTTACTATAAAGCCTGTCATATAGATTGTTCAATTACATATAATTTTTGGTTGGCCGACATTTGTTTCGCAAATCATTGTTATAAAGGAAACTCTTAAAAATTAAAGGCATTCATTTTGGAACGCATATTTTTTTATCTGTAAGCTCAACTTTTATGTAATATCATCATTATCCTTTTGAGTAAATCAGTCAAAGAAAGAGGAGAGGAGAACAAGAAACGAAAACTGAATTATTACGGTGGTCATGATTGTGAAATAATAATAGAGTGCTAGAGCTGGTACAACAAATAGGAGCACATTTTGCATACCTACTAACATGTATGCAGATGTGGGATTTGGGTATATATATATAGTTATGAATGGCATTGGTTTGGTACGCATATAAGCTATATAACCATGTAAAATGGCATTTGATTTTACTTTGTGACGAAATAAGAGTATATGGAATGGATGAATGGCTAGCTCGTTAAATACCAGTTTGGCTGCTGAGAAAAGAAAGAAAAGGACACAGTAGGGGAAAATGTGCATAAAGATTATTACATACGTATATATTTTAGTAGGTACACCAATAATGTCAGTACTTTTTTCAGACTTTGCTATAGTCGATAGGGTATGGAAGAGACCAGACAGGACAAGTTCATTCAACTCAAGACGCATTTTCATGCGAAAAGCAGATGTGCTCAAGTATAATATAATGTATTTACAACTACATACAGCAGCAGTATAGTCTCGCTTTCTTTTGTTAGCAATGTATGGCTGGCCAAGAGCAAGGAGCCAAACAAACTAACTATTGGAAAACACTTATTGAGGCAGCTGGAAATGTAATTGCTTTAGCGTGCTATTCGCTGAACTTGTATATTTTCTCAGAAGAAATATAAATGTGATTTAAGCAAAAGAAAATTACTCGGTTGGTTGGATGCATGAAAAAGTATTCATTTCATGCATTTATTTAACCTTTGATTAGTCATCAGTACGAATTTTTAGAAAAACAACAATCTATTATCTACAACGACTTGGGAGTCAATATGAAATAAAATCACCTACAAAATTGTGGAAGGTTATGTTAAGCATATTCAAAATGAAATTCCGTTTTTGTTTATTAAAAGCACTTAATTTTCATCCTTGAAATGAAGCTTGCAATTTGAAGAGCAGAAATAAGTCGCCACTACCGTTCTCCAATCTACTTTCCCTTGACTTTGAAATGATTTGCCTATCCTTCTTTTCAACTCATTTACCTACCTGCCACGTTTTATATATTACTTCTTTCATTCACAACAAATTAAAGAAAAAAATATACACTGAAAATTTGGCTGAGGTTGTTGGGTACATTGTGATCGTGACCCTGTTGTTTGGTACTTGTACCCAAAACACCTGGAAGTCTGTCATATAACACGTTCTTATAAGGCTGCAAATCCTCAATTTAGGTAAATTTAATCTCCTATGCTAATTCTCATAAATTAGAGATATGAGTTCAGGTTCAATATTATACAAATATCACGTAAAATTTCTGTATTTGCAGGGATTTTTTCCATATGTGTCTTACTGATTGCCAAGCTGTCAAATTAGCATAATTGAGTCGTTAAAAATCTTTGCTTACTCCAAACATTTTTCCATAACGTGGAAAGTTTACTTTTGATATCTTGTATCGTTTCCTCTTCTAAATTAATTTTAAAAATTTAAACATAAAACAACACTGCTTATTTTCCATCAACAATTTTTGATAAACTTATTAGGGAACTTGCTTTCAAAGCCATTTCGCTGTTGAATATTGTTAATTTGCGAAGCAGACAATTTGAACTCAATGTAAGAGGTCATAGAAGACCCATTCACTCACGTAATTTGTAGTTTGAAATTCATTATACGTTTTCGCCAAATTGCACAGCGCTGTGTCGGGGGATTAGCTTGGTTGGGTGCCTGCCAATGCCAATAAGTGTAGGTAACCCACACAAGCTAAGTTACTAAACGGCAAACGGTCTCTAATATCAAATGCACACTGTTCATGATAGGCAACCAATTGCTGTTGTATCCTATGTGGTTTTGAGTGTGACCTACTTAAATTAATAACTTTATTCAATGAAAGGTGAACATTGAACCACCAGTGAAAATATTTATATTTTCTGGTATGGTATTTATATGTATTGATGCTGATAACTGAAGAACCGATCACGAGTAACCTTAAATGAATGAAACAGGTTCTCTTTTGATTTAGTTTTTCAATTGTCATCCTATCAAGTCGAGATATGAATATTTGTCTTCAATGCATTTATAAGTGATTCAAACACAATATTCCAAGTCCTATGTTCAAGTCACAAGTGAGGGTAATTTTAGAAAACAAAAAATGCTACTAATTTGCTAACATTTACAATTTAAAACGAGATGCTGGCATTGTTATGTGATCAGTCTAAGGTAGACTGATTTTGCATCCACATTTTTAAATTGGAAGACTTTCAGTTATCGTTGTTTAAACTTTTCTCGGTGCAGTATGATGCATCAAAATAATAATACTTCAGCTAGTGCTTGTATTCACATTCAATCTCTAACGGTTGATAATGTAAACTTGTAAGAATTCCATTATCCAATATCCAATATCACATTATTCGCATGCACGAATGAATGATACCGAGATACCCTTTATCAAGTATATGGTTTCTCATTTATGAATGTACTATTTTGTATTACATGCTTGCAAATTTGCATAGCATATAAAATGATGATCATCTGCACTGTAACTAATGTAGGTATAATCTGAACATGACAAATTGATGCGGTGCAGCTGACACCACTCTAATATATAAACATTTATTTTAGTGATAGATCTCAAGGAAAAAAAGCAAGGTGGTGTTAAAGACCCAGGACAAGGTCGAAAACTTGAGCTAGACAGAGATGTGCTGTAGACAGATAAAGCTTTATGTCTCAAGCTAAAAGTGCACTTGCGATTATTATCTCACCCAAGTTTTTGCATCTGCCTGCACTTTTTAGCCAAACCCTTTTCCTTTACATTTGCACACATATCTGCCTCAAGTATATTACATGTATACCTTTCTTTATATTGCAAATCAACATTTACTATCGATAGTTCATCTAATAAAATGCAGATATTCTTTTCAAGCATGTGCGAAACAGGAACAGGGATCTGGCTGGCTGGAGTTAAGAGTTTATGTCAAAGCTTTTCGGCTGCGTCTTTCAAGCATATAATGGATAGAGTTTTAAATGTTCAGTACTTACGAAAGTTAAAAGTTTTTGGGCAAAAATTTATCGAAAAGCTTATAAATTTTCAGACTTGTATGTATGAGTATGCAAAATTGCAAGCCGCACGTATCAGAAGATGTCAGCGGATAGCTCCTTCTTCTGTAAATTGGATGCCCAACTGAATGAATGGGTATATTATTACACACTCACACACGCGTGTACTAACTCATAAAAGTACGTAGGTAATGCAACGTGTAGATATAAGTATTTATCAGCTTCCAAAAACATCTTTGCACGGCTTATCCCATCATCACTCGATGCGATGTTTTACATCCCACTCTTGGCTTTGAGTTGTTAGCCAAATTTCTTTTTGTAGGATCAGAGTGTGCAAAATTAGTATATGATGCTTGCAGTTTGTTCAGTCGGGGGTCTGGTATGTCGCGATTAGGTCAACTCATGACTTTGACTTTCAAAGCAACAGGAGGCAGGAGAATTCTTGAAAGGTTTTCGTCCTTTTTATGCATGTCGTCTGGCTTTTATGGCTGGACGCATCATTGCATTGCGTTGCATAATACGTCGACGAAGTGCTTGTTCGTTTCCTTCCTTTCGGACGATTTGGCGTCTTTTTGTATGCTTATGTACGTGACTATTCAGGGACGTCCTAAAAATCAATATTATGCTGGTCTATCCGGAAAATACTTTTAATTTTGATAATACATCAATCAACAACAACACCTCCAAAGTACTTACACCCTGCTAGTCAGCCTATGGTATCTCGTATTGGTAGTACCAGCACGAGTTTAGGTTGGCGATAAGCTCACTATAGCTTACCATCGTCTTCAGTTTATCGTAGGCAGCTACGTGTGAGCTATCAAGACATTATTACGGAATAGTAGGGCACAATAATATATTTAATGTTTACGTTGGAAAAGAAGGTCAACCTTATACCATCGTGATGATTTTTAGCCATGTATAATACCAAAAACGTGAAGGATAAGTAGTGATTCATCAAATATGAATGTGCTTGGTTGTTGGTATATGAAAAATGTGTAGGAACGGAGGTATTAGATGAGTTACAACTGTTACAAGTCAATACGTAGCTTCCAAAATTGAATGTATTGTCAAGTCACTAGTTTAGGAAAATGCCTCGTGTCACTCAGTCGTACGCGACCAGTCATTCAACTTGCCGTTGTGACTTGAATGACTTGACTGTTCCTTCAGTCAGTTTTTTGCAGAATTCCATACTGTGTGGTGGAACGTTTTTGCAATAATACCTTACATGTGTATCTTAATATAGCAGTGTATGGTTGAAGTGGAGTTCACTTGAAGGATTTATTAATTTCGATTATTTAGGTACGTTTAAGGATTCGATGATTTCTGTTTAAAATTGAAGTTGTGCTGGTTGTAAATGAAGTACAGGCGTCATAAAACTTTGCACTTTGCATTAAAATTGAACCTTAGACTGTTGATCAGAAAACATGTGGGACAAGAAAAATATTAATGATCAACAAATAAGTATAGACTCCCACGGTGTCTGGAATCTGGGATTCAGAACACCCGTGTTGTTGCACGACTACTAAAGTACGACGAAAGTATCAAAAGAATCTAGAATGAATTGTAGTCAATAGTGTAAAGTAAAGTAAAATTTAATGTAGACATGTGAGACTGCAAAGAAACACAATTCAACAAATCTGAGTGGGTTATATTCAAGGCTCAAGGCAAAGATGATTTCAGGAAGATTTCGATTTGCGACATGAAAAATTATAATAATTATTGACAATTTGCAATGAACTCACTATTACTTTCTTTGTTCCGGAAAAGAATGGGAACTGTCCTGTAAAGATAATTTTCCTTGTTGGCTAAATAAATGCACAATGGATGACTCGGTAACGAACTATCAAACATCGTTTCCAGACATCAGAAGTAATCAAAATGGCTTCCTTTGACTTGCTAATGAAGTGTCAATACGGCTTTGGAAAAATAATGATATCTTTGTGGAATTGTTTCCTCGAGTGATGAATGGTCTAATCAAGTCTAATTTTACTTTGAGAATAGCCACTATAAATTGTTTTGGTTGACACATGTCTGAGACTGATTTAGACATGATGAGCGTTAGCTGAAGGCTCATCATTATTTAAATAAAATTGTAGATTTGGCGCAAAACAAGTCGTGAAAGTTTGCAAAATTTAAAGTTCAAGTGAAAAGGTAGACTGAAAGTTTTTAGAATATGATTGAATTGCTTTCTCTATATATCATCGTGAATTTTGACATAATATACAGTCTACAATGATGTATTGATTTCCTGATGAAGTAAGGTATATCTGCACCCTTTTAACATTTAAGACTGACAATAAAGTGTCATTTTGGTAAACATTATTGTGGCAAATCCTAACTATACTCAAATATTTAATTAAAACTACACACTAAAATTGTTAATCATACTTTCAGATAATATGGCACTTCCACTTTCGTCCAGATCAATAATTAAAAAGTTCTACGCTTGTTCCAAACTCATCTAAACAGACGAAATAATTTGCTTTATCTTATACAATCTATTCATATTAATTTTGATAGGATATGTGTATGTACCCCATACAAATTTGAAAAGGTCTATTTGTATGTGTTTGATTTTAATGGGATCTAAATATTTTGTCGTTCCGAACCGCATGAAGAGACAGCTACCAGGGCTAAAATCGATTTTAGCTGTCCTACTTCTCCCTGTTCATTTGTCATTGCATGTCACATTTGATATGAAACATTGTCGGAAAGTATTGTCGGATATGAGTAGCACGTTCCGTCATAATATTTTGCCCTTCAACTTTTAAATTTGTTTATTTACTAGCCAGTTTTCATAATGCCATGCATTTTTTATGATTTCACCGACTATACCCAACCGTCTAGGGTTCGTTGGGTCCAATAAGAATAGAAGGTTTGTGTTTTGTCTTTCTCCGTAAGATTATGCGTTTAAAATTATTATCTACTACCTTTTAGTTAAAGCATTACGCTTTTGATGAATAAATGTTAATACTAACATGCTGGTGAAAGCAGCTCGGCAAATGGAGAAATAATATTACATGTCATTGTTTTTCTCAAATTCAGTTTAGGATACTATGTTTCGTTTATAAGTTATATATTCCGACTCCTGCCCTGGATGTTAGACATAATGAAGAACCATACATATCTGTTTCAGAGAACTAGTCAATCACATCACGTCCCATCGTTTTAACAATACCATGATTATGCCTTAGTAAGCATTGGTCATTTTGTAGCAAGTAGTCAACGTTTGAGACAAGTATAAAAATCATAATGGCAAGGAATATATGTTAAACTTTCTTTCTTTGATCTCGGCATAGTGCTATAAGCATGCATCATTATAAAATTCTGCTCACCTTACGCAAACGATATATGAATCTGATTGGTGAAAGCACATATATGCAACGTGATATTATTTTCTGATCCCACAGATCATTGGATGGTCGTCTCCAAGTATCTCACAGAAAAGGTCTCCCACACGTAATCTACTGTCGTCTATGGCGCTGGCCTGAGCTTCAATCTCACCACGAACTCAAATCCATCGAGTCCTGTCAGTACGCTTTTCACCTCAAGCTGGAAGATGTGTGCGTGAATCCGTACCACTATCAAAAGATTGAAAACCCTGTGCTACCCCCTATCCTGGTACCTCGTTCAAGTGGAGCTGGTCTTGGACTCAGTAGTTCAACTAGCACTTTAACTGGCAGCTCCACAACTTTGGTAAGCATTCATTCGTTGTTTTTTACATTACATTTTTAAAAAATTCATCACACTTTAGTCAAACTCATGGAGAATAATGCAAGATTATTGGAGAGTGAAGGAGGAAAAGAATGTATTACTAAGAGATGTGAGGCATTTGGCATTGTGTGTTTGGGTTACGTTATATTGTGTATCATAAAAATGTCTATCTCTCCAGCATCAACATAATCAGCAACAGTCATCCCAGTCAACTATAAATAGTACCACCAGTTCTACTGCCAACTCACCCAATTCAAACCTAATAATTATAACCTCCAACAACTCATCCAGTAACACTAGTGGCAGCCCAAATCAAGTAGATACACTTTGTCGTAATTCCAATTCCGCTTCTAGTACTTTCTCTTCTACTTTCTTCTCCACTTCTTCTTCTTCTACCACTCCTTTTATGTCTTCATTGACATCAATTTTCTCGTCCGATGATGAGAGCATGGCATCCCCGTGCTCCCCAGGCTCTGCTACTAGTGCTACTTTTGAAGAGAAGGATAAAATAAATGAAAACATTAATAATAATAGCCCACACGTAATGAGCCCAATGAACCTAAAAAACGAATATCAAACAGGCCGAATTTGTCCCAATAGTTATCATTCCAGTCCGAACATTACCACATGTGAAAGAACAAAAATAGTTCGGCAAGATACTAATAGTAACACATCCTATTCTCCACCCCCACTAACGCTAACCAAGACCCACTCCCCATTGCCCCAAGTATCTTCTTCAAATTTGTCATCAACATCACCAATCACATCTTCTTCTCAGTGTCATCTTTCAATTAGTACAAAATTTAGTTCTTGTTCCTCTTCAACTTGTTCTGTGGCTACTGAGCCAAAAACTGAGTCCTCCTCATCATGTATTTTTAGCGATAGATTTTTCCATGATCATGATCATCACCTTGATGATGATTCTCATGAGTTACTGTATCATAATGTCCCATACTCCTCCTGTTCTTCGCAGCACTCCATTGGAGGACAAATGAGCAATTCGAATAGTCCCAGCAACCCCAATAATAACAACAACAACACCAGCGTCAATAATAACAATCAACCGTCAACAAACGGGATTGGGAGGACGGTCGTTTCAGGGCAGACAGCAAATACAACCAGCACATCCGCCACTTTAGCTGGAGGCAGCAGTAGCAACACCACAGTTGGAAGTCATTCTATCACATCCAATGGTCATGCAAATGGGGCTGTAGAGGAATTTCCATCTTTGGAGGACTTGGGAAATTCCATGCCGGATAATACAACGTTCCCTTCCAATTTGGATTTGTCTGGGTTTCCTCCCGTTACTGAGACTCCGCCACCTGGATACATGTCGGAAGAGGGTGATACTCAGGAGAACGGAGATGTTATGGGTAAGTTTTCACACATATGCTTATGTATTGTGACAATTTCATGAATGAAAGCTGTTGCTTTGTCTAGTTAATAGTTTTAATAGGCATGTATCTCTCAACTATTAACCTGTTAACCCATTTCATATTACTGCTACTACTATTGATGATTGACATTGCAAAATGCTCAAGGTTAAAAAACATACTTAGGGAACACGTAAATATGTTTGTAGTAGAAGCATTTCATATCAATGGAAGTTAAAAATGCGTGATATAAAAACAAAGAAAATATAATCCGTTGTTTTCCTGTTGTGAGTGAGCTCAGCGAATATCTTGCTCGTCAATCATACAGTATATAATGCATGTATAATCTACATAAAACCCTTCCATGCTTATCCATCAAGATCCATGAGGAAAACTAACTATAAAATAGTGTTATTTTGGTAGCATGATACTTGAACTTCTTACCACAATAAATTAACTTGAGGAGAGGTCATAAATTATGTGGTTAATATCCAACTCAAAGTGAAAGGTAAATATCCTCGTTGTAGCTTAAAAAAGGAGAAATCATTGCACTTTGTAGACAGTTATCGTTAACTCTTTAATATGCATTAGTCCTGTGTGAGGCAAGTGGGGCAGACTCTTTAATAATTCTATTTATTATGCTGTAAAGACGTATTATTATTAGTATTAACTAATAAATTTTTGTTTGCCCTTTGTAGCTATATCTCGATTTACTCCCAGTCCTTCGATGGATGCTCAGCCTGTAATGTATTGTGAACCAGCATTTTGGTGCTCTATTTGCTACTATGAGCTTGGAACTCGAGTTGGCGAGACTTTTCATGCCTCCCAACCCTCCATCGTTGTTGATGGCTTCACAGGTATGGAAAAATTAGGGGTAGTTAATGTGAACTGGAACAACAAGGGGCACACTGAAACAATTTTTATTTTCACTTTGCAGATCCTAGTAACTCAGAACGATTCTGCTTGGGACTGCTATCAAACGTAAACCGAAATGTGGTGGTAGAACAAACCCGACGACATATTGGCAAGGGAGTGAGACTTTATTACATTGGAGGTGAAGTTTTTGCAGAATGTTTAAGTGACTCGGCTATATTTGTCCAGTCACCAAATTGCAACCAAAGATATGGCTGGCATCCGGCCACTGTGTGCAAAATTCCTCCAGGTGAGAAAGCAAACCTGATACTTTGAATACGATATAGCTACATATATGCAACTATGTTTAAATATTTTTTTACAAAAATATATTCACGTTTTGCTGTAGGGTGCAACCTGAAAATATTTAACAATCAAGAATTTGCAGCCCTACTCTCCCAATCAGTGTCTCAAGGCTTTGAGGCTGTATTTCAGTTGACAAGAATGTGCACAATTCGCATGTCATTTGTCAAGGGATGGGGAGCTGAATACAGGTAAAATTATATGTTTCAACGGATGAACTACTACTATTCAAGGTCTTTTATTCATTTTACTATGATATTCTCTCCACCCAGACGGCAAACTGTAACATCAACCCCTTGCTGGATAGAACTACACCTCAATGGACCACTTCAATGGTTGGACCGAGTTCTAACCCAAATGGGCTCTCCAAGATTACCCTGTAGTTCAATGTCATAAAACGTGCATCTAATTCACGTAGTTTTTACTTCTTTTCTTGATTTTAACGGTAACGTTTTCAGAAAGTAAACCTCAAAGGTTAAACCTTAATGATATATACATTTAGGTTTGACTAGCATTTTTGTTTATTGTACATATTATGTATATATGCAAACTGACCGAAAAATAACTATTTGTTAGAGAATGTCATGCGTATGACAAGTTTAACTCATTCTAAAGGCGTCTTTTATGTAGCAACTACATAACTTGCGAAATTTGAGTCGTTAGATTTACATTTTCTGAATGTAGTGTGAGTAAACTTGGAGCAAATCTCCTGACATTTAACAAGTATGACATCAGGAGTAAAATACAGTTTAAATGGGCGAATGCTACGTATGATAACTGTATACTTAACAAACTTGAAGCAAGCAGTGTAATGACAACTTTACGTCTAATTATATAAAATGTACAGGTACAGATACACAACCCAAGCTAGTATGAAAGTACGGATTTTAATTTAGGATTAAGGTAGTTATTATTCAAATTACGATTGTATCTCTGTTTACGCATTATTCGCCCAATTATTACTTTGTAGTCACTCTGGATTCAAAATTAGAGTGCAACTTCAATCCAACTCGCGAAAGAAAAACAAATAGGAAATTGAAAAAGCTCTTTGGATTTAGATTGCAGGAGCTGTTGATCACAATCACGAATTCATTGTCTGTTTTTATGTAAAGCAACATATAATTAAGGTACATATAACATAAAAAGTACATTAATCAAAAGAGAATTGATAAGAATTTTAGTCAAATCAATCCACATATACATGTATTGTTAAATCTGCTAGTGATAATCGCAACTCAGCTTTAAACTTCTTGAAATCGAAAGGTTTTTGTGAGGGTGATTGGAGTCCGATCCGAGTGAAGTCTTACATTTTTTTCTATGTGTAGATTTGTTATATCTTATTGTTTCTTAATAGAGTATGATTATAACTTGAGATGAATTTATTGTTGACGAGAACGCTATCAACAAGTCCTTTAATAATTGTGCATGTCGCGCTATTGTAGAATTATAAAGTAAAAATGTATGTTATGTTATACAAAAGTTGCATGATTGCTGTTTTGCTTTTTAGTAGTGTGTAGCTAATTATTAATAATAATTCGATAGTTGTACAATACATCTTTTGCATCAATCAAGGTTCATACAAAAAGTCCTTGGTTTGCATCATGTACTGCCTTTTAATTCAGGTCGAACTATATCTTATCATATTTTAACTATTTGTTAAGAAGCAAAAGAAAAATGAGTTTTAAGAAAATATTTCCGTTTGCTAAAAATGCATGAATCAAGTATAAACCATTTATGTGTAAAAACGTAACGTGTCGAATAAAGCTGGATTATTTAATCCTACTTATTGATTATTGATGTTTTCATTCAAGCAGTCCCATCCTTTTTTATTTAGCTTCGCATGTCATGTTCTAACCATATATCGAAGCACCCTTTTCTTGTCAGTCATCTTATTATTCCCAATTTTGTTACGTAATTATAACTAAAAATGTTACAAATGAACAAAGTATAGTGGACAATATAGTGTTTCGAAAAAATGAATTAAATACAAAAGTAAGAATATTATAAATTACAATACCTAATCTAATCACAGCAGTTACTATCTTGGCGTTTACTAGCATCGCGAAACGCAAAGGAAAGACTACAAAATTACTAAGCAGAAACATTTCAGCGAATTCTGAATAACATGTATGAGTACTGATACATTCTTTGCCATAAGTGGTCCCTCGAATAAACACCCATGTCGGAATTTCCAGCCAAGTTTCTCCGAGCATGCAAATATTTTATTAAAGTATCTAAATGCCAAGGGGTCAGGGGGTATGCGTTAAATTGCTGAACACCAACAATGGGAAGACGTAAATGCGAAGTTGTGCAAGCATACGAGGGAACCGAGTTTTCTTCAAAAGCAATCAATTAGAAGTACTGTGCAAAAAAACCTTCGTACCTAACGTAAATATACAGATATGCTGTAGTTTTAATATTAATCGCTACTAACAATACATATTATTACTAACTATGTGACGATGAAATTGCATGTTCATGGAACAGCTACTATCAGATTAACTAAAGTAGGCATAACATAAACATACTGCGTAGATAAAAAAGTACGAACTTATGTACACAAAAATAACACCAGTGCAAATTATTACAAAAAGGGTCACCGAATACTATGAAAGTGAAATTAAATGGCACAGGGAATTGCGTCTCCATTTTTTGGGCAACTTTCAGAGCATTCATTCATAGGACGAGAGACTTTTAGAAGAGTATATAATATATAGTAGTTTTAAACACTATTTATGTTCTGAATCTGAATCGTTATTTAGTTGACATGTTTTTTATACATATTGAGAAAAGTCGATGAAGAAGGAAAGAAATTGGAATGAACGATGATGGGACCCATGGTACATAAACCAATGTACAGTTATAACGAATAGACTCGAAACCTTTTTGTAACCCTTCGTACCTTCCTTTTCTATGCCTTTATCTTGCATCTCACAAGCCATAATAGTCAATAGTAATACTGTAGCTACCTAAATATTTAAATATAATTCACTTTTACCTATAGAACAACAACTATGTGGATGATAGGATTAATACTATTATACTGGTACGACAGAATAGTCGTCAATCGCAAAATAATACTAGGAATCTATAATATGCTGATTGCTTTCATATTCGTTCGAAACGATAAAACAAAAAAAAACTATTTGAACATCTTGAACTTTTTAAGCTTCCAAGAAATCGTCTCCAAAGGCTGTCCATGTAAATTGCTCATTGTACTATTGTCTTGAGAATAATTTGGTACTATATTTTTTTCAAATGCATTATATTGAATCACAAGAGTGTTGAATATTATACGACGATGTATTTACGTACTTATATGTTCTATTTAAATATTAATTCAATTGAAAGTTTTGAAATTAATTGTAATGCTGCATTGCAAAGTATTTACACATTAACACATACGCACACTGCATATTTATAAATTGGAGGATTCTACTCCAAAGAGAATACAAAATCTAGCAGGTTTGCTCAGTTAATGAAATATTTTACCATTTGATTTAGAATTTAATAGATTTCAGCAAGACGAATAAGTTGACAAAAACAAAATGAGTAAAACAAAGTATAAAAGCTACAGCCTTGTCATTTTTATCGAGATGTATCTTTCGAAATTCAGAAAGTATATTATATAGCACAGAATATATACATTATATAGTTTAATATATCGAGCTGTAGCATATGTAAAATGTTTTAAATTATTATGATCATCATGAGTGAGTGTATTGAGCAGTATCTTTAAGAAACTTACGCATCCAAATGTATTTAACTAACTTAATTAGTAACGTAATGTAGCTTTTCCGTCGAACATTGTTCTTTATCCGCCATTTTATCTGTCAGTTTGAGACTTGTCAAAGAAATTGCAATGCTCTGTGTGTTCTGCTTTCTCCTACTTTCCCTGTAATTTGAAATGTATGAAGAATCAAATATGCTCTATAGTTTGTGTCATGTTCGCTGAGATTTATGAATAATATAAGGTTTCGGGCAAAGCAGAAAGGTGTATGTGAATCCAGAAATATATGAAAACTTTAAATTATAAAGTAACAAATCGTCAAATGAAATGGCACGCTGCAGATGGATATATTGTTCGCAATTCCTACATTATTCTTGGTTGAAGAAATTCATAAAATTAAGACATGATAATCTCCACTGAACTTTGTAGACACACACGTTGTTATAATAAAGGGACGCATTAAGTGTTGTCTCAAACGAAGTAGTTCCTAATGGAAGAAAGAAAAGCTGTTGAAAAATCTACTTCAAATGTATACTGCAACTGAACTGAAAAAGGAATTATTATTCAAGTCTGTATGAAAATGAAGGTGAGGAAAATGATGAAAGTGTATTATTGGTATGATTAATGGAGTATCAACCTTTTATGAAATAAATATTTACCCAGACAAATATATTTAAATTGGCATAAACTAATTATTTATTCTTAAAATATATATCATGTCTCATACCATAACATTTATTATATATACTTACAAATTGCATCTCTCTCAACTTCACTACTCACTCCAATATTGTTTCGTAAACAGTTGTAATTCAGCTTCATTGTACTGTGTTATAAGGACACATTACAATAATTATTGATAGTGACGACTTTTACTCGTAACATGTCAGTCCAGTGCAAGCACAATTAATGCATTTCAACAACAAATACCGTTGCGTTTATGAATTTCCTGTTTATCATGTGGTCACGTCGTGTCATACTAGTTTTATAACTACATAAAGTAACTGACTGGAAGTTAAAATTTAAAAAAGACTACAAACCCAACTATTCATATCTTGATTTTGACTCGTGGTCTCCACTTACCATAAATTAAAGTCCTTCTATCTACTTTCCACATTTTTTTTGTGAATATGGAAGTTACGACAGTGTGATGTGATTAGATACTGATTAAATGACAAAATACTCTACGAGTTAGTGATGAGCTACAACATGGTCACTTTGCACAATTAACCAGTAACCGGATATGGCAACGCGGACAACAATATTCTACGCTTCGTTACTTCAAGATCCCTGGATGAACCTTGAATTTGGGATGTTTAAAGGATAATGAATGAAGGGACAGGATTGCATCTGATACAAGACAACATTGTAGTAAAATATAATTTATATCCATTCATTCATTCATCATGTGTAAACGATGCTATTAGAAGAAGGTTGCCTGTGCTATAGGCTGTTTTTTACATCAATTAAGCCATTTTTGTGATGTATTTGATCTAAGAAAACATATTTGCTTCTATTTAATTGTTCATAGTCACTATGAAGGTATTTCCGTAGTTCCAAAATCCGATTGGATGGTCCATATAAACTTTGTCCGCGACGTCGCCGTGATGATCGCACTACCAATGGAAATTTGGTAGATCAAAAGATCAAACGATACTATTGTAACTTGTGAGGGTTACTGCGTAACATGGCTAATTGAGTTAAACCCATGGTTGACAGACCAATGCCGAAAACTGCAAACACCGTAGCGGTGTTGAAAGCAACTTTCTCCCAGTGCTTCTCAGGGCGGACTGCACTCTGAAACAAGTAACCATAAAAGTTAGCAACTAATTTTTTACTTTAATACTTGTAACTTTATAACATAACTTTTTATGATTTTACTTACGGAGCTCAAACCGAAACGAATCGGGCTATTGAGAAATCGCGCTAAAAACATACTCTCTCCGAGCTAGTTGTACTGAATTTCACCCCTCCAAAAAATTTATTCTTTTAGCGGTCTGAAAAGAAAAAATAATCATATTCAAGTCACATTACTTAACTACTATTATTATCTACACACCCAGTCACAGGTACTTATATCTATTTATCTATCTTCGAGGGGTACCAAATAATGCTGAAACCCGAAAACACAAATGCAAAAATGTTTTGATATAATTGCTGTACATGCAAAAGTAACTGAGACAACCTGCCTCTTGCATCGCTGGAGCTGCCAGTACAGTGTTACGATATTTTGCCTCTCCATGTTTTTCGAACCAAACTTGACCTACAGTAGTATTTGTCACGAGGCAGCCGAATGAACTGGAAACAGTTTTGTAACACACCCAGATAATCAAAATCGTACAAGCTTGTG
This sequence comes from Orchesella cincta, assembly GCA_001718145.1. Classification (NCBI taxonomy): domain Eukaryota; kingdom Metazoa; phylum Arthropoda; class Collembola; order Entomobryomorpha; family Orchesellidae; genus Orchesella; species Orchesella cincta. Next base: position 17,199 of record LJIJ01001790.1, read on the forward strand.
AAACCGCATTGCAATGCATGCACATATACATAAACATATCACACTTTCAGACAGCGAAATTTTCCAATACATCTGCAATTTACCAAAGCAAATGTTATTGAAAAGTTAAAGAGAATCATTAACACATGACCTAACAACGCTGACCTATTCACTATTGGAAAGGAATCATAATATCAAAAATATATGTATATAAGTTTGCTATACACAATCATGAGATCGATAACTGATCTTTGATTGCATCAGCGATCAGCAACCCTTTTTTCATGATAATATGGGAATCTGTTTACGAAAAATGTGTTTTATTGAAAATATTTATGAAATCGAACCAGAAAATTCAGTGTCAAGAGCCACTGAGCCGCAATAATTCTTTTTGCTTTGACGCAGTTTGAGAATTAAATCTGTTAGATCTGTTCTGCTTTGAGTCAAATTTTTTTAACTAGTCAAATGATGAATGAGTGAGGTCAAATCAAATAATGGACTAATGTTTAAATTCGGGGTCATTATCTTTCGTGTTGTATCATATTCGTCACACCTTTCGTAAAGTAAGCAACTAACATCATGTTCGTCACACGCTACGTAATCAATACGCAACAACACAACCATCCACTATTGACTATGCCACTTTTTGGCCGCAATCTTTCTCAGTAAATGATAAATGATTTGCAACATGTTTCCATTAAAAAGTAACCTGTACTTGCCAATATGTACAAAAACCTTGAATTGCAGTCAACTAATTATTGCAAGTTTGACGTTTCCAGTCAAACTTTTTGGCTTAGACCGCTTTTAGTCAAAAGCAGCATGATCTGATTTTGAGAAATAATTTTACAGAAGAGCATGAATATATAGCTCAATAACCATAATGCATTAGTCATTAGTAAATTCACTAAATGCATAGTCATAAGTATGAACTCATTTTTACCATCGTTGTGTGATGAAAACAAAATGAAAACCATGTGGAATCAACAAAACTTTCCATCAAACCAAACCCCGTGATTCCAGCAAAACAATTTAAAGTAGACTTCGCCAAAAAATTAGCAACTGAAGCTTGCCAAAAATCTACCCTTGTCTTGTTTACAATAATTGTGCTTACGCACCCTGTTGTTTGAGGCTTGCAAAATGTTTAATACACTGCAACCGAAATTTTGGCGTCGGAAATCTATGTGCAGTTCAAAGGAGTATGTATATAGTTTATAGTCTGACCTACTATATTAAGGTGGCATTTTATTTTTAGAATTTTCATCTCAAAATGCAATGTTAATAGTGAATGAGTAGGACAGTCCCCGAATTGTGAAGGCGACACCACCACGTTGCGATGGAAAGATGACTCCAACTCCAATCCAACCTGCATAATAGTATGTTGAATTGCTTATAAATAGAGGTTCTTTATATGCTGCATTCTCACAAACAGAATTTGAATGAATGATATTGATAATAACCGTCACGGTGTGACCTTTAAAGGAATCTGAGGTCGTAGTGGCACCAAAAACAAAGTTTCAAGTGGGCGGTGACCGCTGAGACTTTGGACCCAACATTGCTACGCATATTGTTTCGCTCAACAATTGACAATCTTCAAATTCTAAACAGTAAGGGAAGGAGGTCTATCGAAAACTATAAAGGCTTCTAATTATACATTTTATTTTAATCCTATAGAATTTTCATAGCTATTAAAATTCACTAGATGAGAGTAATCCATGGTTTACAGGTTTCGTTTTCTTTTAATATTGAAGATGCAATTGTGAACCAAAACCAATCATTCTATTCTTTTACACTTGTCATTTGATACCATTAGGCAAGAGAGTATGAAAATGAATTTCCATGATCATTTATCATCAGATCAGAGTGTTTTAAAAAGTGAAAGCACCAAAACGCCGAACGTATTTTAATACCAGCACTACCATTCTCAGTTCAGAACTAAATCCTCAATACTTTATTTCCGTTTCGAAACACAACTGTTAGTCATTCACTGAATTCACTCATTCGTTGCAGACCAACGGTTCGACCAAAGTTTAAAAAACAGTGACGTGGAGTAAGTAGTAGCATTTAGTAAGACCTGCGTATTCAGTTTATTGTTTACACTTTAGGTCACCTTAAAGGTAAAGTAGGTGTGAAAGTTCAAATTTATTTTGTTATCTGTTTAAAACTTGCGATAAGCTTTCCCTTGCTACTGATGACTGAATACCATAAAATGAATGATACTGAAATATTAATTTATCAACATTGTCTGACTGTCTGTCACAATTTAGCTGATTCAAGATCCCACAATTGGAGTGTATAATAAATATAGCATCAGTTAATATTTTATCTCTACCGTTAAGCTGAATGAATTAATTAACTCACTCACCTTGAAAAAGTTTCCACCGCAGGAAAAAATAACCTCAACTTTATTTAACCTCTGGCTCCTCAGCTGTTGAAGTTCAGAACTAAACTTTTACGTGTCTCAACTAAAATCTTGAATTTGTGAACACCAAATTAATCTATTCCAATTCTTATAATTCATCGAAACTAAAATTTAAAAACAAAATTTTGAAGGAGACTTTTATCTCGTTATAAAGAGAACATACGAGGCTGTTGGCTACTAGTTCCGTACTAAACTATGAAGGAACAAGAAAATGCATTAATTGTATTGCAGGCATGTGGTTCCCCTTCCTATCCGTACAAACCAAAAAATGTGATCTTTAGCCATGCAATCCGGCTTATGTACAAATGGTGGGCTGCTGAAGAACAAGAGTGTATGAAAAGAATGGGTACGCTACGTACGCTTGCAATGATGGCCGCTTTGCTGGAGCCACCAAGTCGCTGGTCTTGTTTTTCATGCAAGAAGTTAACACGAGAAGACTCTGACTTCGCTGCTCTCCTTCAATAATTTTTGCAGATAAGTTGCCACTTTTTATATCTCATTATAATACGATGATGATGATGATGATGTCCAACTTGAATGTATAATGTGGAATGTATGGATTATAAATGCTGACGTTATACGGTAGGTTAGGTCCTGGTCTAATCATGACGCGATAAGTACAATCTCTCTTTAATAGACTGTTGACGTGTTGTTTTAACCTCTTGTGAGTCGAGTCAAGTCGAGTCGAGTTCAGTTGCTATTTGAATTTGTATTTAATATTGCATTGCATACGTTTATGAGTTTATTGATGCCTCAGTCAGGCTAGTCTATATGGATGCAGTGGTTAGTGTGGTTTGTCTTTTTGTTCCATAAACGCTGATGAAATTTGAGCTGGCTATTCCGTGACATCAAAAAGACGTCTTCCATACGTACTTGCTCAACCGCTCACTTTTTGTTAGGATAAGAGAAAATGACATTCCTATTCATTGTACATCAGTTACAGAGTTGCATGAAGGTGCGAATTAGAGACAAATGCGATCCTCGAATAAAGTTGTTTGCTATTTGCAGAGTCTCATCTCTCATGTCTGTTTTTCAAACATTGCTTTAACATGTATTATGTATGCATGTTGTAAATATATTATACAGTTGTAGCAAAGCCTATAGTTAGTGTCAATAGAAGTTTATGTGCGAGTGAGTTATATGAGCTCAATCAATTCTTGACTTGGGGTAAAAATGCATTCCATTAGAAAAGTATCGAAAATGAAAGTTTTTAGATGGAGGCTATGCACTGTAGCTCAATGTATCAATTACTTGAACAATTATCACGAAGCATTTTATGATGTAACAAACGAAGAGGTGTATATAAATATCTACGGGTTAGTCAATAAAAGGCTCAGTTTTTACATGATAAAGATTGAAATTGTAGCTTCATTTATAGGCTTTATTTTAAAAACTACAGATATATATGCAAGCAAGATTAGTTGGTAAATTTTTGAACGTGTCAATTTAATTTTGAGACAAAACAATACAAAACAGCATAAGTTTTGTACTTTTACTTCACAGAATCCCAAAACAGGTCATCATACATCCACATATCCACACGCTTGCTTGCAAATTCTCCGTACATTCCCGACGGAAGACAGTAAAAGTGATTGCGAAAACTTTCTCTCGGAAACTTGTCTTTTGAGCCGTACACCACGGATCCTATCGACGGTCTTCTTTGCACACTTACAGTTGTCCTTATTAATCTCCGAACACATCACATGCTACACATATAACATTTCCCAATATGCCTCCCTAGCACAACCCCGGAAGCTGCGAAGGCGATGATAAAGACGCAGAATTTGATCGACTCAAGTACGTCTCCCTATATATTCTTGTTGGCTAGAAATGAGCAACGATAAGAGTATCAGCACACGAGTAGTACAATTATATGCCAACTTTTGTAGTTGACATCATGCCATAGCCATCGAATTGGTCACGTAGCATGCTCATTCCAAATCATCATTGATGCCAATGTTCTACATTAAATAGTATATACACTGCATAAAACAACGACATGCGACAATATGACTTCCTTACATAACTCTCCATTTTTATGTTGTCAGTTGTTTCCTGTTTTTGTTTATATAGCATAATAATATATGCAACAGCAGCAAATCTAGCAACTTACTTTCTCTAGCATCCAATGCCATGCTGTATTTTATTTTACACAAAATAATACAGTGATTCCACGCAACTATCCATCAGTACGAAAAAATCAATAGAGCTACGAACGAGATGGTGGAGTGTTTCTGTTGCTCGTGGCTGCTGAAAACAAGAGAAAGGTCTTTGATCCTTTTGTGTATCACTACTTCTACAATATGTACACGCACCTACCGCATAACGTAACCGTGAGCAATACATAATATCAATACTTTCACCACGTCTCTTCTGCCGATACTCCTTTCCTCCTTTCGAATGTCAGTAGCAACTTTGCCAATTGTCCTTACACGTTCCTGTTTTCGCATCAGACGTATATACCTTAAAAACTGTGATACTATAAACACCATCAACAGATCTTTGTACCAATTTTCTCTGTACAGGTAGTGTGTATGTAGTATGCAAAGTCAGCAAGACTACTCATCTTTACAGCGTGTAGTAATTGAATTGGCTCTCACCGGAAGTCTACAATTTCAAGCATGCATACGTTACAATTCGAAGGTGTGTTCTGTTCATAATAATTATTGGTCGAACTGAGTGAAAGTGAAGAAAAAGTTTCCAAAAATGGAAAACTTTCATTGGAAGACAGTTTATATTTAAACTGGGCTGCAGCATAATGCAGATGGAGTTTGCTGAATCAAATTTCCATACCTAAAGTTCCCTTAAGGGTACCTTTGATCGTCTGACTGAAGAAGCATAATGCGACACAAACCGTACTAGAACAAGATTCGGTTCTTCCGATCACTTCTTTTTCTTTTCTCCACACTGGTAGAATGTTTGATCCTGTTCTGTTTTAAAGGTTTCGGTATCCTTTCCCCCCTTATTGATCCCTGTAGTAGAGAAAAAACCACCGGACTTACCACAAGGGTCGAGGGCAATGAGCGAAGGAAACCTGCTAGACCAACATCATCATCATCATCATGGTCATCAGCAAAAAAGCAGTAAATTATTTAGCTCCAGAGATAGTGAACTAGAGCTATTGGATACTACCACACCAACAACATCATCTCCAGAAATTCGAAGTCGAAGCCAAAGCGTTGGTAGCACCCATCGTGAAGCCTTATTGTTTTTCGAGCAGCATCGGCTCTTCCAAACTTCGCCTGACCTTGACTTTGAGAAAGATAACAATTTGTTTGATTGTGAGCTCCGCTCAATTAGTTCATGCTCTCGGACATCCAGTCCCGATAATCGATTTATAGATCAAGCAGGTAGGATTGTGCACAGCAAAAAACCAAGTAAGAGAAAGCGGCAGGAAGGACGACGACAACAACAACAGTCAAGTAACAATAATTTATGTCACCAGCAACAAGTGCAACAAACCAGTTTAAGACAGCAAAGTGACAGCAATTTACTCGAGAGTTCGACAGCTGCTGCAGCTAGTGGTAGTGATGGTGGTGATAATAATCTAACAAATAATTCACTTTGTTTTGATTCCAATTCGGGACGAGCTCGAAGTCAAAGCCAAGGACAATGCGGTAGCATAAGACGAAAACCAGACTCGGCCAGCAACGTAATTATCATTAATACGACGAATAAGAAAGGTGGTGAAAGCAGGAGTGGTGCAAGAGGAACAGTGAAAGCCAGCAAATGGCTGGAAGAAATACAGTTCACCGCTCAGTATCAACATTACAGAACGAATAATTACGCTTCCGTCGTGAGCTCTGCCAGCTCATTAGATAAGTCGGACGGGGGAACGAGTACCACGGCGGCTGGAGGTGGCGCATCTACTTCTTCGGCGAGTGACCAGCAGCAACAAACTAACACCCAGGGGCAGTTGAGTGCTCCGTCGAAGAAGAAAAAGGTTTGTCAATATAGTTCTAAATGTCAAGTTGACCTAGACAAGTCCATAATAATGTCACTAGTGCTGCAGTATCACTCTGAACTTATGGTATTTTGTCTTAATTTCTCATGTGAACATAATCTAGTCAAAGGCTTAGATGCTTTATTTCATTATTCGTAAATCAAACAAAGGAATGGCAGTAGCATTTCAAAGGTCACACTGCTTGAACTACTACTATAAGCTTTCGTTTATGGGTTTTCCGCTCAATAATTTTTGTAACAGCAGTTTTTGAAAATTCAGTGAGTTATTTAGCTTAAGAAACTATAATGTATTATAATACTTAAGAAATGCTGCATTGCAGTTTTTACGTTCGTTTGCAAACACGCAATCTACACTAATTCTATTTTGAGTTACAGCCGAAGCCTTAAAAGGCCACATAACGGAATAAAAATGCCAAAAACTATTATTTTTTACGCCAAATTGACACGTTAGACAAGTGAAGCAGTTGCTTCAATTGCGCAGTAGTCTTTTGACATTTATCCGTTCGATTGACATTTGTGAAATATTTTTCACTTTTGCAATTATTACGTTTTAGTTCCGGTACAGTCAACAGCGCTACATAACCTAATTTCATTCATATTGGCATACATCCACGTGTTGGTTAATGAATGTATAGATATGCTTGTTTTCCATGTTCTGTTACAGAATAGAAGGTCAAAGTCGCTCAAATCATAAACGCATTCAACCGGCATGTCAGTTGGCATTATTTGCAAGTAGAGCTATTGTACAAAGGTCGAATTAAATTGCTTTTCTTTCTACAATGTAAAGCAACTAACGATTATATTTTCAAGAATGTGGGCAGTAGAAAGTTTGACATTTCTAGCTGCAAAAAAACCCATATAAAACATAAAGCGATATAGGATTTTCTGTTAGTTTATGAAGAGAATATCAAAGAGTGGACACTGGACAGGCATTATAAACAGTTTTAGTGAACTGCTAATTTATTGTGCATTCGAAAGTGTAACATAATATTTAATTAGGAGAGCACGTTTTCGAAGGTAAGATAAGATATCTTCTAAATTTGTGGTTACCTTTTGCATCGTGATTCATAAAGCTTCATTTTACGAGTGCGAAATACAAAGGTACACTTTTTAGAACGGGGAAAAGTAAGAGAATTTGTAATTTAGCATATATATTAATACACAAATTATGCCAGTAAATGTGCCTTTTGAAAACTTTCAAATCATTTTTGCTTATCACACGTTTCTAACTTGACAAGTATCAGAGAGTGACTCATCATCAAGGTCAACATATATCAGAAGTACATTTTATGGTACCTTCGTTGTAACACTTACACTTGAATTCTCAATTTTGAATTGTGGAGCAGTAATTTGGTAAAGTGGTCAAAAATGTAGTTCAAAATGACTCACGATTCCACTTAAACCATTTCATTTTTGATGTAGGAATTCACACGAATGAATGAGTTTGGTGAAAACAAAAAAATGTGTCATCATTATTTGCTACACTGTGGGTGATATATGCAGAGGAAATGTAGGTGTGTTGGATTCATCACTGTCGTACATCCTACTGTGTTTTGGCACTAAACTTATTAGTCATTACTGCCACAAAAAAATACACACAAAAACTTTAAGCTCAATTAGCTCTACATGTGTGTGGTAGCATTGGCTTTGGTGACTGTTTCAATGTGCCGTACAACAAGGTATTGCAATATTGCATACGGTTTAATACAATTTTAGTAAATCCCCACGTGGCTTTTTTCTTAATGTTACTTCCAAAAAACAGGTGCATTATGATTTTACATGCAGTCATCTAGACAATCTAGAATCTATTGTAGGTTATTTTTCTCTAACAAAGCAAATTTTTGCACGAAAGAAAGTGTACAAAATATTATGCTTAAAATAACATTTTCTCATAGTACATTTTAATAGAGAATCTAAATTTTTAATTAAATCAAATTACGTGGCATGTTTGCCCTTTCACGTTTGGTTCACTTCAACATTTCGGCAGTCTGCGTGTCCCGTCGTGAAGTCTTGTTTAATACAAGTCGTTAATTTTTCATCCTCTAACTTCCTGGCACAGAAGAAAAACGTGAGTGATTGATTTTAAGCCAGTACTGTGCGCAAACACATTTTTTATCACTCATCTTATCAGAATTTTGGTAGAAATTGCACGAGTGCTAGGTTAGGAGAGTTCATGTAACGAGGTATTGCAGTCTGTTCGATGTAAACTTACAGGGTTGCGGCAGTCAAAACAGTGTCAATCATATAATGATAGTTGCTGTAAACATTTATCAGGGGTTTCGTGGCATCGTGGCCATTTAAGTCTCATTTGTGTTGTTTGTTGTGATTTGTGATATTCCTATGCGTGAGTAATATTTACTGCATAGCATACATATACATGAGCGTGCATACCATGGAATACAAATTTCATACAAATTTAAAACAACGGAAGGTGTCATGCACATTTTTGTTCGACTTCCTTTCATTATCTAGAGTTAAAAGGGTTGTCTTTCAATGCATGTCTGTATAACATTCATAACACGGGGAACAACAAAATTTGAAGCGTACAACATGCCAAAAACTACAAAGTAAACTGCAACAAGCTAGAACCCTGCACAGAAATAATACTGAAACCAGTCACGGGTTGACGGATGTGTACATTAGACCAAATACACTGATGATGATCATGACGATGATGAAGAGAGGAGGATACTAGAATGGGATGATGGTGATGGCAATAATGATCCTGCAGTAGTACACGGTTTAGGGATCCGTGAGGATTAAACTTTTTTGCCATCATTTTGATTTACAGCTCATCATCATCCATCCTTCTTCTCATGCATGAGTCAGTTGAGTTTAGTTCAGCCTGAGTTTGAACGATTTCTATTATCACATAAAAAAGTAAGCTCTTTCGGGAGAGCTCTATCTAGCTCCTAAAGTTATTTACCCTTGTATCTATCTGCATACGTTCAATTACATTTTTTAAAACGTGCATTTTTATCTTGTGCTCATAAACCATACAATGATAGCATGGGATCTGGGATCCTTGGCAGTTTACGTGGAGGATAGACAGGAAACTACATTCCTTATTTGCACTATTGCATGCAATCTTTGTGAGGATGAGTATTAAATATAGAAAATAAAATGAGCTGAACTGACTGAACATAAAATTTCATTTCATTTCAGCAAGAGGATTTCTCTGAAGCGGAAAGCCGGAGTGGGAGTTCATCCAAGCCAACAGCGAGTTCAAGCAGCAGTAGCAGTCATCAACGCCACCGTCATCATAGCCACCAGCTCCCAAGAAACAGTAATCAGGAAGGTGAGGCAAGGGAATTACAAGCAACCCAGTATTCCGACGACCTTAATCGACAAAACTCAATTACCACATCGCAGTGTTGGAACTTTCCCCGAGTGAAACTGAGAAAGTTATTTACTGCAAAATCCTTGGATGATATCTTGGGACGAAGTGGTGCCAGCACGAGTAGAGGAAGAAGCAAAACTTTGCAAGTAGCTTCTGCATCTGCTCAAGAGGACGTCAGTGAGAGTGATCCGAGAAGCAGTAGCAGTCCGGAAATTGTCTGCAGAAAGAGTAGTGCTCCGACTCACACCAAGAAAGCTCAACTTTTGAGAGGTATTAGTTAGATACTGCCGCAATATACATAACTTTCATGAATATTTTATTTCGACATGAAAATTTCATTTATTCAAGACTTGATTCTGTAGTATTCATATATCTAGAATATTGAACATTTTTAATATAACATACATATTCCACATTAAATGCTTACGTTGTGATTGTTTTTGAACATGAACATGGTCACAATTATTACCCTTTGGTGTTGAAGATATCATATCATACTTAATTGCTGTAATTAAACTGTAACACAACCTGTCTTCTTCTTTGAAGGCTCAAGTAATTCCATTGATTTATATTTCACATGGGATAAGCTATGAGAAACAAATTGAAAATACCTGAAATGTTCATGCTCATCAAAGTTGAGTTACATGATTCTATCCGAACAAAAATAAAGCAAACCTAATCAAAGATAAAATTACTCCAGAGTACACCCATTTTCCCATAATTCTTGTTAGTTTGTTATGCAGTATTAATACAGTTAGGGTAGGTATAAGTACATGAATGCGGTAGTCCCAATTAAATTTGCAATGCTTGTTTGTAAAACAAGGTGTAGCAATACGGTAGCAAATTTGCAATTATCCTGTAACTCAAATGATATCAGATTTATTTATATACATATAATATGCAGTCTAGTTTTGACTTTGCAGGCTTAGGCTTTCATACTTAAAATGAAGAGTTGTGTAATGCATTCCTGTGCACCGGCGATAAGTTTGTTTGTGTGCAATAGCAAATACTGATAATAAATAACTAGGTTAAAAATCTTATCTTAAAATGACCATGATAATTTCATGTTCCAGATAATAAGCTCTCCCTCCCACGCTATGATGAAAGGAGCCAATTACTAATCGTGAAGCCAGCCCGAGACGGCAGTAAAAGTCCTGGTGCACACTCTTCCAAATCAGCCATCGTTATCTCATCAACATCCTCTGAAGCAAGTAAACAACGGAAAGTTCCATCATTTATAAAAGTAACCCGTCAAAAATCCCGAAGCGTCTCCGCTTTGACATCCGTTCTCCTCAGTCGAGTTCCTGGTCATAGTAGCAGCAGTGCCAACAGTCCATGCAGCAGCACAACCAGCAGCAACACTGGTCTCAGCATATTTTTCAAAAGATCACACCAAGACAAAAATGCTCCTTCTGTCATTCCTCCCAAGAAATCAGGACACGTTCCTTGTGCCAAATCTGACAACTGCCTAAATAGGATTGTCGCATCTGCAACTTGCGCTAAATTTGTGGACTATTTTGCAGAAACTTCAGCTAGAGTTAGTAAGTCTGCCACAAGCACAACAACTTTAGTCGAGCCATTCATTCACGATTCTTCCCATCTCCCTGGAACACCTAGTAGCAGCTCGGCAACTGGGCAAGCCTCCTCGTCCGCTATAACCGTTGTAACAGCTCAGCCAAGGAAGTGGACGGCCATTAAGAATAAATGGGATCAAAAGCTCCAGGCATCTGGTGACCGTCAAAAGGAAATCGGAGCGAGCCTCGCATCTGTTTCCAATAACGCACAAATATTTAGAAAAGCTCATCATCAGCACCACCAACAGAGACAAAGATCAAGTTCCTTGAGTCCGCTGGACAACCCCGATGATGGGAAATCCATCGAGTCCCTGCTAGAAATTACGAGTCCGAGTCCAACTCTTCAAGAAGTTCGTTTTCTTGACACACCTGAGATACGTTACGCATCTCCTATTGCGGTTAGAGCATCACGAGGAGAATTTAGCAATTACGATGATGATGACGATAGTGAGCCAATAACTGAAGTTGCTGGTGCTAGTAATACTACACAATTAGGTAAAGAATCAATATCAACCACAGCTTGCTCATCAGACGCAGAGTCTTGCTGTTCCGAGTGTACAGAAGACGAAAACGACGAACTAACGGAAATGACTAGACATCACGGTGCCACAGGGGGTGTTGGTGGAGGAACAAAGCGTTCAAGAGACCATCATCACCGTCGTCATCATGGGAAACATGGGAAAAATTCGACATCTGGTGAAACTAAAGAAAAGCCCATGCTGGTCGTAGCAAATGTTTCATACTTACAACGACCAATGTCACCAGGTGTACTTCTCCGAGACTCTTCCCCTTCCTCCTCAGGAGCAATAGACTGTTTTGGTAATTTAGTAGGGGGCGATGGGGCAAACCCTTCGTCTTCATCGGTGATAAGAAACAATAATGTGTTCAGTACTAATAATACTAATATTAATCAGCCACAGCCCAGCAAGTCTCAACAAGCTAAACTAGAGTTTCTTAAGTCCTTTGCCCCTCATCATCAGCATCAGCAACCCCAGACTTTTTCAAAGAGGGACCCTCTGTGTGCCAACACGTCAATTGTTAATGTTAATGAGAGATCAGGTGCATTTTCTTCAAGTATCTCTCCTTCTTCCAGTGGTGGTGCTAGTGAAAAGGACAATAGAGTACAAGGGACAGTCCTGTTACCTCGTCATACACAATTAGATGACTTGCAAGATTCTTTTAATAGAAGGAGATCCCCTTTTGGTGAAGTGAATCTTCGATCTACTACAGGAGATCCTTTGGTCGGAGGGTGTGGTAAAATTGGTGCAACAATGACTGCAGCAAAAGGTGTTAGCAGCAAAAAGGAACAAAGTGGTGCCCCTCGTGGTGAACATTGTGGTGGTATGAGCAATCAATCTTTTTTAATTAGTTCTTCGGACAGTCATCATCATCAAGGTGCTATGAATAGTGGTGGTTCTGGGATGGTACAAGATAGCGGCTACACGTCATTGCCAGAGTATGGATCTAGGTAAGTGTAATCAACATGTCAAATGTCAAACCAGATTTTGGTTTTAATATGTAAATTCTAAATTGTTTGTTTTTGAAACCCCATCCCCTATAAAGGTAATGGCTATACTCTGTACCAGGTAGTGTTGGTTTTAGCCAAAAAAACAAGCATACGAACAAAGTGTACAAACAAGCGTTAGGTCAGGTCACATAAAGCCGACTTTCTTGTATTATTCCGTTGTTTCTTATATAAATTGAGTACATTATTTTATACACAAGTCGCACATTGACAGCTTCAAATAGTATTGGCAATTTACCAATTTGGTATTTGGTTTTAATGAAGCATTTAAGTAGGTATTGGTATGCATAAAATTAGAATTTGATGCCTGGAAAGAGATTTAAAATGTTCATGCAATGCCTAACGTTAGACATTCTTGAGGAATAAACTCAATTTACCAACGTACAATTACGGTACTACCCGGCAGGTTGGATCAAGCTATCAACCTGTATCAATAATGCACCCCACCGCGACATGCTCCTCAAAAATGATACATTACAGGCAGGTTAAGCCTGTTTAAAGTTGATCACGGGCAAGCATTTTGTTCTGCTAAAGGTCTTAAAAGCTGCTGCTGCAAAATGAAGGAGTGGGGTAGCGTTCGTTTGACCACGCATAAAGTAGCATACGATATCCACAGTAAACCACATGGTTTCATTGAGATTTTAAGAAAATGCAGCAAAAGTTTATTCCATCAATACAACATTTGCATACACACGTAAAAATGTGATTTATAGCTAATTCAAAACCAGACAATATAAATTCATATCATACCGTATCGTAATATATATTGGTTATAATATGATACTTTGAAGTTGCCCATTGCAGATGCAATATATTGATATTCTGTGTTACTTATCACGAATGAGAATTATCAAAATCAAAGTTACATTCGGTTTACATCTTGGCTGTAATTTCTGTGGTGTTTGCAGCCGATGTACATACACAATTGAATATGGGTTTTGTAAATTTTCTGTGTTAATGTAAAAAGTTATTGTATTCCCTTCCCAGTGAGTGTACAACAGTAGCTAGCACTTAAGTAGCATGAATAACGGTAAATAAAGGCCGGTGGCGATTTTTTGACTGTTTTGGGTTGAAATTTTGTAGATAGGATCTGGTCGAGTTGAAAAAGTTATCGCATGAAATGTTGCGTTGTCTATGATGCTGCAGTTTATTGATTTTTGAATCACCTTCATTGATATTAATATGGGTGATTAGTGGTATTATTCAACAGTATTCCTCATGCATGATATGTAATAGAAGAGTAGAAATAGTTTCAGAATACATCCACATTGATTTGGAAATTGCCATATTGCAATAAATAATATTTATACATATTTATACACATTATACACATAGTATTTTGATGAGATTTGGATACAAATAGTAAGCAGCTTTGATTGTGCGTTTCTCATTTCATACCTCACCTAAATTTGGTAAAAACTTGACCTTGGCGAGGTTGTTGATTAGTTTGTGTGGTCGTTCGTTGACCAAAATTCACAAGAATTTATGTAAGTAATCTAAAGCAAGGCTTGTAATCATAAAGCAAACTATTTATTTTTGTAAACAAAACAAAGTGTAGTGATTTCAATTAGATTTCATAGCGCAAATAGAGCTTACATCTTTTAAAACTTTACACTAGCTTTCATAAACCATATTTAGATGTGAATGGTATTATCTATGATGCCGTATTCGATAGTTGATTGCATTTGCATACATACGTTTGACATTGCTTTCTAAAGTTATTCCAATCTTTTATGCTAAACTAATGTCTTAACTTGGGTATTGGATATTCCATGGTGGTCATTCCATATTGGATGTTATCCATACCATACTGCCAAGGAAGTCAACATATTTGAACAGGGTTTCGCATGTAGCCCCGGACAGGGTGTGAGTGAAAAACGCTGATTTATCGTTTTCATCCTAAAAAGACACCTACCACTTGCAGTTGTTCCTGAAACCAAAACCAACATTGACGTCAAGCAATCAACTGGAGACCCATTTATTCAAATTATAGTCAGGCGCTTACGTAATCAAAACTCGACTTAATGAAATGAAACAAATCCGTCACACATATTAACAAGATGAATGAAATTCCAACCGTATTTCGTATCAAGCTTCAATACTCGAGGTTGTTTGCAAACAATGCCAAAATTTTAAAAAGAAGGAGAACCTAAAAGAATGCATCGTACAAGAAGGAGGTGTGGAACATCCCACGAATTAGTATTAAAATATGTACATTGCACTTGCAGAATCTCTACTTTGCCAAAACGTCATTTTTTAATATTGAAAGAAGATTAAGCAAAGTGGGAATTGGTAATGTAGCTGACACGTAGATTATGTTTTATATTTACTTAACAAATGAGTTAACAAAATAAATTATGTAAGCTAAAACTGGTAACCGATCTTATTATCATGTCATTTTGGATGTAACTCGACTCGCCCCCGTAATATTTTGATTGTGGCCAACTTCATTGCGATTTGCATAACAAAAAAATTGATTTGCATGACAGCATCGTGCATGCTGCGTTTCCCCCGTCATTCCTAGACTGGTATTTTTATTGCATGACATTGCGATGAAATTCTAATTTTCATTTTTCCTCCACCCATCTTGTAAATTTTGGCAATATTGAAGTATATCATGTATTGAAAGGCACAATCGTATACAGCTTATTGATTATAGAAAAATGGATATCTTGTTACATCACCGGGAGCACGGATAATTTAGTTTGCTTTTTCGTTAAACTAACGATTAGAACCCCTTCCTCGTTTGCTTATAATCAGCAAAAACATTCTGTAAAATTTTAGTAAGATATGTATAATGCCTACGTTGCAAATGTGCTCATTCATGCCAAGCCCATCATTACTATTTACGATTAGCTGTCAGCATATAAACACACAAATCCTCCTTGTAATCATGAAGCGTTTAAAAGATCAATGCATGCATATTAAAATTTGGGTCTTCAAATAAAACAACTGCAAACAAAAGGGCTAAAAGCTAAAAATCGGGTCATGCCTTTGAATCCCTCATTCCACAGCATGATGATAGAATGATGTGACTCCAAATAGCTCTGTTTAATTACAACTTGTTCCATCATTGCTAAACATATGCACGCATTCAGAATGCTTACCAGAACAGATGAAAAACAAAACAACCAAAACGTGTAGCAAATAACAATAAGCACAAATGAACGATGATGGTTTCGAAAGGGTGATCTGATATAGATGATGCCTTCATTCATATTTTGTCTTTCTCAGACCTCTCAGACAATTTTTATTGTGCATATTTCGTTGCGATGCATATATTTTGGGGTAAAGAAACAACAAGCATACGTATATTTACCTGCAATAATATGTAGATCATTGCACATTCATGTCAAGCAGTGAAAAAAATAAGGCATACCGTTTTTTCTAAGCTTCTTTTGGTGGCTGCCTGCGTGCTTCACTTACTTGTTCACATTTTTGTGCGATACCTAAATTTGATATATTTTAAGCATGAAAAGCACGTTTCAACTTTTATGTGCACATATTTAATGAGCGTGTATTGTCCTTATGGGAGGCTAAAGGAGGAGGGATTTGAAGCCAAGAGCTGGGTTCTCCTACTATTAGCCATGCATGCAGTTATTTTTGCATAAAACGCATACTTTATTGGTACATATAGGCATGAGAATACGCACGAGAAAGTAAAAGGGACTGATGATGATCGAAAGCAGTTAAATCCTCTGTGAACAAGTACTTATGTAAAGTCATCAGTTGGCAAAAGCAGGGCGCAAGAGAATTAACTACAATAATATACGTTTTTTTAAACCGCGCATCCGAACCCTTAGGCCATTATTATGTATTACTTAATAATTTTTCACTATAGGATAAACGCTCGTTAAATTCATTATAAGAGGAAGGTGATTAAAAATGATGGAACCCATTACTATATCTAGAGAGTGATGGAAATCGACTACCAAAAACTTCACGGAACACATAACAAGCTCATTTCTTCGTCAGCTTGCAATTTAATTTTAATGCTAGTTATAAACTCAAAACCAGAAAATCTTCTGGGAATGGTAATTTCCCGTATAAATTGGACATTTGCATGCCCAATTCATATGCCACATTATCGCATGCAGCACAATCACACAGGATTTAGGTCTAGCATGTTAGTTTAAATCGTGATGGTAGGCAGAGATGTAATATTCGAATAGGAAACGAGTAGGAAATGGTTGAATGCCTGCCAAACCGATATACTAGATTATTACGTTTAGTACAGATGATTCACGTAATACAAAGCGCGGCTTGACTTGTGAGAATGGGCAAGCATGGAAAGAAGATGTATGTGGAAATTAGGAAATTAGCTTTTGATACACATGATACTCAGAACTAATTAGCAAGTCAGGAAACAGATAAATTCGCTTCAAATCCTTTGCTATATTCCACGCAATTCGGCAATAAAGTTTCATGAATATTTGGAACAACTCCAACCGCATCTCAAAATTTTTTGTTCCCAAACACCATTTACACAACCACCGAGGAAAATTAGTCCATTTTAGCCTAAAACATCATTTCAAAATTTATCGTGGGATGCAGTGATGGTCAACAAAGGATTACCTATGTATTACCAACCTGCAGATGGCACAACAATAAACTTAACTTGAAGATTTTTAAAATTTTCGTTGAGATCATGATTGCAATCATCATTCATAATTTGCTCTCTCTAATCAGTCTAATCGTAAAGATAATTTTGAATAGTTTTCATTTCATTCATGTGTCCGAAATATGTAAATTTTGTCAGCATATCACGTGCATCTACTATAAGTACAATCATTGGATGAATATCGAACATCATGTTCGTTCATGCGACACTCATATGTAATAATCTAATGGTCATCCATTGAATTATGACGCACTCACTACTTGTCGAGAGTAACTGTAAAATGGTATTACAGTACTAAATTGCAAGATTTGTACGCATTGATTGCTCATAAGTAGATGCATGTTCAATCAGCAATAAAATGTTCACATCTGCGTGATGAGCACACACATATTTTACAGACTTCACCTGTTTATTACTTATGATGGCCATCTTTGGTAAACGTATTGATTTGATGTTTGTGTTGCTGCTGCTGCTGGTCTGCCCTGCCATTTCATGAAACATTATTATTCAGAGTGAGTGACTACTTACTTGAGTTTGATAGTTTCATTGTCATAAAGAAAGTTGAATTTTCATTATTATGGTGCTCGTCTGAACATGAGACATCGCATCTTACGAGCCGGCTTTTTTGTTTTATGGACTTCAGCTTGCAGATCAGAAGAACCAATTTTAAAGTCTATAATAATTTGTCTAACGCAAGTTTTATACTCAAAAGAAAACAAGAATGATGTTGGTGGTGGTGGAAGCATAAAGGCCTGAAAACGATAAGCAATTATTGTTCCATTAATGATATGGTAGTTCTGCTCATGTAATGTACCTCATAGTCTTCGGTCATGATATGCCTTCTTGATCTTCTGACGATAGCCATCGCATCATCATCTGACGTATTCATGACTTGCCTTTTGGGTTAGCAGCATGATTAACTTGTGCACTAAAACAGAGTGAAGTGAAGCATGTTCCTACCCAATCCAAGTACCAAGTACTACGGCGATCTCATGAAACGCCACAGAAATCGCATTATCATCTGTCATGGCCGCAATTAGATGTTACCAGCTCAATCTTCATCGTTGCAAAGCAGCCGTGGCTAACCTCTCTGAATGCCTGAGAGAGGGTGGTAAAAGTAGCTACATCGCGCTCCTACAAGAGCCCCATGTGGTAAAAGGTAAAGTAAGAGGCTGCAGCAAAGGCAACACTCTAGTGGGAGTGGGATCAGAGTTGTTGCCACCAAGAGCAGCCATTGTACTATCAAAGGATTTGAACGCGTGGCCACTGACTAATCTCAGTGACAGGGACGTAGCAGCTGCGCAAGTCAAATAATAGTATCGGCATTGTATTTGCTTCGGTATATATGCCACACGATTCCGGTATACATCCATCGGCTACGGTCCGTACGCTGGTGGATTATTGCGAAAGTAAAGGACTGCAATTGGTAATTGGGGCTGACGCAAACTCACATCATCTGATGTGGGGCAGCAGTGACTGCAATACCAGGGAGATCAGCTTGCAGACTACATCGCAACAACGGACCTCCATGTAGTAAACCAAGGCAACAGGCCGACGTTCATCACCCGTGCGAGAGAGGAGGTGTTGGACGTCAGCTTTGCCACAACAGGCGTACTAAATCGCATTTCTCACTGGAAGGTAGAGGAGGACTACGCGTTCTCGATCACCGGTTGATCACTTTCAGTGTGGCAGGCAAAGTTGCTCCAATCTTTGTTCGCAAC
>LJIJ01001791.1:0-36325 GCA_001718145.1 Orchesella cincta
AAAGAAAGGGCTATAATCATGATGATGATGTGCGAAATGGGGAGAGAAATGAAAGCGGTGAAAGTACTTAAGAGTTAAGAGCAAGCAGTAGAGGAGAAGAATAGCAAGTGGTGGTGTGAGTACAATGCTTCAATGTTGGCTTTTCCTTTGAATTAGAGGTGGGTGCTTGAAACAACATGATATGTAATGTTTGTTCGTCTGTCCATCAATAGAAATGTTGCATTTTTCGAATTGTATGCTTTAATAAAATTTGAGTTTCTTGCGAAAATTGACTTTTTTGTGGGCTGGATAAAGTTCCGCTACCTTTGTATAGCCATTAAAATTCTCCCTATCGACGTAGTTAGGTTAAGCTTGAAAGGAAGGAAATGACCCACTTTAGCTTAGCCTTCTTGTCTCCCTCTCCGTGTTCTCAAGTTGAGCATTCCATAATGGTGAGAGTGGAGTAGAGTAAACAAGTTTTTTGAGGATTCTTTTGAGAAAAGCCAGAGCAGAGATGTAGTAAAAGGTAAAAATAAAAGGGAACCGGAAGTCAGCTTATAAACATGTTATTCCGAGCCCGAACAGAGGAGAAGTGTATTTACCATTACAGCGCATATTATTTTGAGATCACTTCTTCTTTTGATGCTCTTATCATGCACATATACCAAATTCATAGGCCTATATAGGCATATACATTTCTTTCCACAAAATGACTTGTTTCTTCATTCTTTTTGAGATGGAAAATGGAATGCAATTCAAAAGCGGAGAAAAACATTGAAGGAAGAAATTGTGCAAAACTCATTTGGGAGTTGGGAAATAACTCCAGTTTTTGGATGAGTCTAATCTAATCTAGAGCTCTTAACTCCCAGCCCTCTTCCATCCACCATCGCTACTCTCGTACTTGGGGGATCACATGAAATGATAATGAATGAGTGTCTTCATTTTATCATTCTTTCTTGGAATCCAAAATGGAACAAGGTACTCGACTCCACTCCACCGTGGAGTCCCCACGTTTGCTCCCATTCAACCTCTTTCATCATAATAAATTCCAAACAATCTACCATCAATATTTCACTTGCATCTTGCTCCATTCCACTATCAAAATAATTTTAATTGGCACGTTTGAAGTTATGCTACTTCTCCAGGAAATTCCAGCATCAAAAAACTTCTTTGAATGAAGTAATTAATCAAAGGTTCCCATTCTCACCTGCATTCCTTACTAATTAAGAGCTATGCTTTACCTTCCTGATTCATTAATTAGCTTCGTTTCTCAAGCGTATACTTTTAAGTTGAGCTTTAGAAGCTTTGTTCACGTTCATTAGAGCCATATAGCAAGTATAGTAGTCAAGTTGCCGGGAGTCTAGCTTAGATAGAGTCTTAGATGTTGGCCACTAGGTTGTATGAGCCGTTTTTTCTAATTTTACACGATGCCGATTTACTGATGTTAAACCTCAACACGTTCATACTCTAAATTTATATGCGGGAGAGATTCCAGCATCTAAATAGACTCCCGGCATATAAATTTAGACTAGGTGGAGTCTAATTTAGACTCCCGGCATGCTGTGACTGATATCGTGTACGTGGGCAGGAAATGCTCATATAAAAGGTATACGTACTATATACACCGTATACCTATGTACCTATATAAAAAGTAGGTACATAAGCAATGCTTAAAGTAGTACTCGCCCCATGTTAAAATACCTACCATCCTCGTTGAAACAGACTCGGCTTGATGCACGCTCTCCGCTCCGCACTCATCCTATTTTTAGCCTCAGTTTTACTCACTTTTACACAGGAGCCTGTACCCCGAAGCCCACGCCAAGCTTTCGCTAGTTCCCCGCCTGATAGCGGGCTCGCCAAACAAAAGCGTTCTTGGCTATCTTTCCCATGTTAAGAAACACTTTTCGTTGGGAAAACGTAGAGTGTTTTGGCCTTGCTTTTGCTTCCTTTTTGTTTCGTCATTCAGTCGTACGTGAGCCAGAGCCATTCCTCCAGTTTTCTTGAACAAAAGAAGCCCTCAAAATAATTTAAATTGGAGTTAAAATATTTAAGACTAGTTGATCTCCACTGATAAACATAGTAGTTAACTGAGGAGGAGGAAATTAGCGTGAAAAATTGAAAGGAACGTGTTGGAACAAGAATTTTCTCGTGTTGAAGTGGCTGACTCGGCAATAAATTTAATTTGAAATATTATATTTCAAGCTATTTAGCTAACTGTTAATTGTGCAATAGAAGTGAACTGAAGGACAATCAACTTGAAAGTGAATAGTCAGCTGTTGATAGTTGAAGAAACGAAGACGAGGAAGTTTTAGTGACATTTGAAGTGTTAGCCGGTGTTTTTGTTGTTGATTGAAGAATGTCCTCCAAAATGGAATTGAGCTTGGATGAAATCATTGTCCAGACCAAGGGCACCCGACGTGGGGGTGGAAGAGGGGGTCGTGGCGGTGGCCGCGGTGGTGGTGGTCGAGGTGGATTCAGAGCTGGAGGTGGCGGCAGAGGAGGCGGTACTGGTCGTCTCTCAGGCGGAGGGGGTGGTGGTGGCGGCGGAATGAGAAGGCGAGGAGCCGGTGGACGTCAATCGGGCTCTTTCGGCAGATCTCCACGGGTAAGAGTAGTTACTAGTTATTATTAGTTAAATCTGGCGGAGGTGGGATTTGGGTGGTGAAAATCCGACAATGATACTAATTGGAGTCTCTTTTTGTTTGTTGTTTTGACAGGTGTGTGTCACAGAACGCGTTCAATGTTGCACTACTACTACTACTTCTACCTACTCCTTCTACAATTTACTACTCACTACTCCTACTTAGAAAATTTGTGTTCGAAGCAAGCAGCATTTAGTGTTGCGCATTGCATCCTGGCATTGCATTTAATGATGATGATGATCTTTGATCATGGGAGATCGGCCCTTCGGGGCTCCTCCATTTATTCATTTGTTGATAATGATTGCGATCGTTTTGCCGATCACGAGCTGCCTCCGGGCTCTCAAGTCAATCTTATCTTGCCGACTCTTTGGAGTCTTTAGAAAGATCGTATCCGTACGATAAGCTACCAAAGCTTTTCGAGCTGCATTTGCTGCATGCCATAAATGAAGAGAGAGATCTGCCCCATTTCCATACGAGTTGAATAGCTGGTCTGGCGTCCAGAGTTGAATCTTGAATCCAGTTCCGTGCCGAGTTCGAGCGTATTATAGAAAGATAGCAGTTGTCCCACCTTGAGAAGTGAAGCATGGACGTTGGTTGCATCCAAATTTTTAGAGAAGAGAAAGAAGAAGCCTTTAGTTTGTTTCCTTCGAGTGTGCGTGACTTCAAAAAGTGGTGCCTCTGGTTTTAGTTGAATTGATGACATCAGTTAGTTTTATTACAATTGGTGTTGTTGTTGTGTGGACATATTGAACCATGACCTCCAGCACATCATGACACGACATCATCTCTCAAGGCTTCGCTGTTCGCTCGCTCGCAAATGTCTTCACTGGATGATGATGTGCAGCAGCAGTGTTGTCACTTATTTTTTTTACAAATATTTTTATTCACATTTTCATTCTTAGGAGGCTATTTTTCACTGTTAACTCTATTCTATCTATGTGTTCTGTTCAGTGAGTTTGTGAGTGGGACTTGATGAACTTGAAAGTGACGTTTTCGTTTTTGGTTTGGTTCCTCGGAATTTAGGGCGCTGCTGATGGTGTCTGGACTCACGACAAGTTTCAAGACGCCGGTGGATTCACTAGACGCACTCTCCGCGGAGCTGGAGGTGGTGGTGGCGGCGGCGGTGGTGGTGCAGGTGGTGCCACCCCCAAAATTACTGTGAGCAATTTGCACTACGGAGTCTCAGATGCTGATATCATTGTAAGTTATAATAAATTATAAATTTGAAATCTATGTGATGATTAAAGAGAGTTATACTAATTATTATTATGGTTTGATGCAATTTTAGGAGTTGTTTGGTGAAATGGGACCCATCCGCTACGCCTCAGTGCATTATGATCGCTCAGGACGCTCCTTGGGGACTGCTGATGTGGTGTTCGAGAGACGAAATGAGGCACAAATGGCCATCCAGCAATATAATGGTGTACCTCTTGATGGTAAGACAATATATGAGATATAATGACATGCTAGTGTGTTTGATGTTGTTAAAAGCTCGAAAACTAATTTTATTGTTAATTTTGAATCGTAGGTCGGCCAATGGTGATAAAATGGGCCAATCCACCCACTACCCCTGCGCCAAGAACAGGTGGTCTCCGTCAAGTTCAAGGTGGCCGTGTTGGAGATCGTCGCGGAGGAGGTGGTGGTGGTGGCGGCGGTGGGCGAGGAGGAGCCAGAGGAAGTCGTGGTGCAGGAGGAGGAAGGAGGTAGAGGACGCGGTGCAGGGAGTGGAGGTCGCGGAGGAGCTGCGAAAACCAAGACAGTTACACCAACAGCGGCCGAGCTCGACGCCGAGTTGGATGCCTACGTCAGCGCTAATGCGAAGTGAGATGAGAACTGGACTAAAATCAACTGACGATGAAGATATGACGACGAAGACTACTTGGAGGAGAATAGGAATAGCATAATATTATCAAATATTGATTAACATATAAATACGAGGAAAAAAATCATTAAAAAATGTCTACTCGTCAATTTATTTTATTCTAAATGAAACCTAGGATTAGTTAACTTAGAGTAGTAATTATATATTCACACGAATCTTTTCTTGTCCCTTTCTTCTTGATTTTGTATCTTATCTAGATTTTTTATTGTAAGATAACAAAAGGTTTGAAATATAACTTTTTAAAGGTAAAATAGCACACGAGGAAGGGGCAAAGAAATGAATTTGATTCAGTTCAACCCGTCTCATTTTCTGGTTTTGAATCAAAAGTCATAATATGTAGTGGAGGAGGAGTTTAGTTTACTAGTTAACTTTTTTTGTTAATTTAATAATACATGGTAGCTTATTTTTAGATTTTGCTTTACGCTACGTAAAAAAAATGTTTTGTATGATGTGTGAAAGGGGTATATTCGGTCTTACAAAGATGGAGACTTAATAAAACTGATGTGTTTACCAAAATGTTTGAAGTAGCATAATTATTTTAGCTGTTTAGATAAGCAGATGCATCGTATTGATAATTATGGAGTTAGTTTCGACTTTTTTAAATCATAACAAGTCATGTGAATCTGGGATACTTAGTTTTAACTGTTCCTAACGTTGCTCAATAGATTGCATTGTATTAGAGTTAGTTGCACAATCATCGTTTCGTGTTGTAATCAGTCAAGGATGTTGAAATGAACTTGATTACGTATCAACGTCAACTCACCATTATTTAGCAAGCCTGTTCTTTAAATGTAGAGTTAGGGACGTTTTCATGAATTGTGACGCTTCCAACCATGGAATTTAAGGAAATCCTCCTACTTTTAGTAACTTTAGGTTATCTCCCCTCCAGTTTTGGATCCTTTGAGCCAGCCTACCTGAAAGTATGTGGGAAGAATGAGAAGCACGTTGTGGACTCGAAGTACTGTGCCAAAGGGATTTGGCTCAAGTATTCTCTCGAACCTGGCTGCATCTGCGTTCGCGGAGTTTGGGCACTTTCCAATGGGTTTTGTGACGAGAAATCCGCCATAATTGTGGGAGATGGGCATTGTTTTCATATTGGGTTCGAGATCAGGTCAGCCAAGTTAATTGGGGATCCTGCTGACCCATTCCAGCCAAAGATTTATGCAGCGCCGAGCTCACTAGATGCTTTTTATGAGCTGAAGGAGGGGGAATATACCCCAGCATTGTTGAGCGACTCAACGTTCATAATTGGAGTGAATCCAAGGCAGGTGGCACAGAGGAAGGACTTTGGAGTTTGTTTAGATCTTCCACCTGATGAGTGGAACAAGCCTGTGCAAATTTACGTGAATCCAAGGAGAAGCATCAAGGAATGGACACTGAATCCGAAGGACACTTTCAACTGTCCGGTGGTGTCATCTTATAAACATCATGTCGGTTTCGGGGACATGTTTTTGAGTAAGTTTCGTATAGCCGAGTTTTTAACAGCGCGATGTATAACATATTTAAGTTAGTTTTTAATCAATTTCTTTGTAGATGACAGGGTTGAACCTAAATTACTGGTGGAGCGTAACTGCATAGATGACTGTCCTGGAGCGAATGTTTCAGAATCCAAACCAGATCCCACCGGAAGTTCCAAAGGCCCTATGGGAAGGTCATTGTTAGAATCAACTCAGAGTGAAGAACATCAGATGCAGCACTCTTTCTCAAGTTCCCCCGCTGCCACGTCCCCCGACACAGACCTTCCAACTGACCAACTAATCCGCACCTTCACCAAACTCTATTCCCACCACCGCCCAAAGAAAACCCAAGAAGAAATCCAACAAGAAAAAGACGAAGCCCGTGCCAAAGCCGAAGAAGATGAGGATGACTTTGCTAAAGAAACCAACGAGCAAACCCTTCGCATGATGCACGCCCACATTTCCCCCGTCCTCCTCAACATCTCTGGAGCCCAGGTGATCACACCCGCCTACAAATATTTCCAAGTGATGCGTCAAGTAGTAGAAAAAGCCTGCCCAAAAGAATTTGTTCCTCCTCTAGTCCTCCGCGGGCTTATGAGAATGTTTCGCCACCTCCTCTGGGAAACGCAGGATACTTTTACCCCCGTCCAGATGGGAGATGAGGACTCTCACAGGCGAACCATGGATGTTTTGAACCACTGCCTCAATCTCACCACCGAACCCGCCATCTTCTTCCACACGCTGAACGAATCATACTCTAACGACACAGTTTTGAGAGACACCATTCCCCTCGTGGCTCAATGGCCCAACTGGGCTATTCCCCCAGAGAGGTGTCCCGAACCTGTCATTTTTTCCTTGAATGGGAGCTTCTACGACAGCAATGGTAACGTGCCGTACTTCTCCATGATTCGAAACATCTCGATGATTGGGATTCACATGAAATTTAACTCAAGCCTGTTGGACTTTGTGGTGGAGACCGCTTGGAAGATAGCCATCATGGGGACGTTCCGATGCTCCAACTTCTTCAATGACACGAGCTTCACGGACTACTACACCTTTTCCGAGCAAATGAGATCTTTCTTTAACAGTAAGATTTTGAAGCGGTGGTACTACAAACCAAGCGTGGATAATACGTACCAAATTGTCAAAATGGTGTTTCCGTCCTATGACCTCAAAAAATTTGCGTTTGGAATTGACGCGTGCATGCTCGGGCTCCACAGGTTTGGGGCTGAGTACAGATCCGAGAGGATTGTGAGTCGCCCTAAGATCCAGGGAACGGAGGAGGACTTGACCCAGTTTGTTAAGTATTTTGATCGGGAGCATCCGGATAACTTGGAGGCGATAAGAACCCATGCTATGAATACGTATGATTATGCGCCCAAGCCAGAGTGGCCCAGTATTTTGTTTCCGAAACCAGGAGATAAATACCCGGAACAACACAGTTATAAAGGAAAACGGCGGTATGAAATTTAAATGATCCAAATCTTGATAGAAATTATCATGATGAAATTTAATTTGAGGAATTTTTTATGTAGAAAACGTGACACTTCTTCATCCCCTTCCATGTTCAATTTGTGGGGCAATAAGGCTACCTGCATTCGAACGTATATGGAGCCTTGGATTAAACAGCAGGATTTTGGATATCATGTCCCTCCAGGATGCATTAGTCCAACGGGAGTATATCGTATATGATTATTTAAAGAATTACATGGAGTTAATTGTTAAAAGATTTGGTGTGAAATAAAAATTTCATTGTTTTTCTCGAACATTTAAAAACGATTATCATAACTATCATGTTTTATTTTGGCATCAAATAAATTTGCAATCATCAACGTGAACCAATTCTCACACTATTTGAGGATTTTTATGGGGGTTTGTTGGCATCGGATGTCAACATTTTATGGCTCTGTGATGCAATCTTTTATCTTGAGCTAAATGTCATAATAACTATACCACAGGCTTGTTTGACACTAGGGTTCACAGACACTGATTACATAGCTGATTACAGCTTCTAGTTATTTCAATGGATTTCAAAGATTTTTTAAGAATCTTAATCTCTCTAGTTATTAGCAGTCCCCTCTCATCCGGAGAATATGAGCCAGCCTACCTCAAAGTTTGTGGGAAGCAGGAAAAGTACACAATTGACTCCAGATATTGCGATAAAGGAATCTGGCTCAAGAAGCCGATTGAGCCGGGTTGCATCTGTGTAGCGTGGCGATTTGGGACAGCTTATCCAAGCGGTTTTGTGGATGAGAATTCCCTTGTCATTATAAATGAATGGGAGATGAGGCATAATGTTTTCAATATTGGGTCTTGAGGATTAGGTCAGCTAGGAGGTTGAATTGGGCATATTCTTATTAGTGACTTCATCAATTCCGAGGTCTATACCTTTATGTGGCACGCGGCTCACGTTGGATGCTTTTTGGATGAAGTGAATTTGGAAGACAAGTCAGTTATACTCGACCCGATTGGGAGTATGTGCGACTCAACAGCGTTGTAATATGAGATGATATTGCCTAGACTGGTAAGGCGCAAGCGGAAGGATTTGAGTTTGTCTAGGAACCTTCATCTGACGCACCGTGGGGGAAACCTGTGCATATTTACGTGAATCCGAGACGGAGTGTTAACGAATGGACGCTGAATTTAAATGAGACATTCACTTGTCCCGTTGTGACGCCGTATAAATACCATGTGGGATTTGGGGACATGTTTTTGAGTGAGTGAACTGGGTGAGCTTTTATTTAACTCAATTTAGGTTACCTAATATTGATATATTTTGTTTTAAGAGGATCGAGTGGAACCAAGATTGCTGGTGGAACAGAACTGCGAGGAAGACTGCCCTGTTCAGGATCTCAGAAGTGGTCCAATGGGGCGATCTCTTGCTGAGGCATCCCGAGATTCCGAACAGGTTTCAGCACCGGAAACGCGCTTTCGTTCGAGAGCAGCAAACACCTCCAACATCGCCTATATTCCTGACCAGCCCATCTACACGCTATCCAAAACTACGATACACAAAACGCTTCCAAAAACAAACGAGGAAATGCTCAGGGAGAAAGTTGAAGCACGAGCCCTCGCTGAACAAGACGAAGACATCTACGCTAAAGAAACCAACGAGCAAACCCTCCGCATGATGCACGCCCACATTTCCCCACTTCTCCTCAACGTTTCAGGCGCAACAGTGACCAACCGAGAGTACAAGTATTTCCAGATAATGCGACAAGTCGTGGAGCGCGCATGTCCACAAGATTTCGTTCCAAAACTCCTGGTCAGAGGTTTAATGCGAATGTTTCGCCAACTCCTTTGGGAAACGCAAGAGACCTTCACTCAATCCGAAAGTGGGGATGATGAGCAGTACGCACGAGCCATGGAAGTCTTAACATTTTGCATGAATAGCACCAACGAGCCCTCCGTCCTCTTCACCGAGTTGAGTGACAGCTACTCCAACAACACGAGGGATCCTGCTCGCCTCACACACGCTTGGAAGAATCACTCCATGCTTCCTCCTGAGCGGTGCCCCGACCCCTTCATCTTTTCCGTGAATTCTACCAACTACAATAGAACTCATTATTCAGAAAAGAACCTCTTTCTCAAAAACATCTCACAATTTTGGCCCGTCCTCAAATTCAACACGACGGAGATGGACTTTGTGATTGAAACGGCGTGGAAAATCGTGACAATGGCGCATTACAGATGCTCAAAATATTTTAATGAGTCGAGCTACTCCGACTACTCCAATATTTTCCATAGGATGGAGTCATTCTTCAATGAGAAGATAATTAGGAGGTGGTACTACAAACCGAGCGTGGATGCGACGTATAAAATAATCCAAATGGTTTTCCCCTCTTATGACCTCAAAAGATTTGCGTTTGGGATTGACACGTGCTATCTGGGAATACAGAAGTTTTCCGATTTTGACTACCAAATGTGGGTTCACCGGCCGAAGGTCCCAGGAACGGAAGATGATTTAACGAAGTTTGTTGAAAGGGAAAAGAAAGGGAAAGGCTATTGGGATCATGTTTTGAGTACCTTTGACTATGCACCGAATCCCAAGTGGCCCAACCCCTTTGTGGAGTTTGATAAGAATCTTTACCCAACAAATCATCATGGAAGAAGGTATATAGCAGCCACCTATACTTAAAATGTCATTTTTGTTCAACACGTTAATTTTTTTCTTTTAGAAAAAGAGCAGTTTTCTCCCATCCACCATCCAATATCACCTTTGATCTTTGGGACAATCAAGCAAGGTGCATTCACAGTTATCTAGAACCTCTCCAGAAGTCGATGGCGTTTGGGTATCACGTTCCCCCGGGATGCCGGAGTCCAACTGGAAGCTAAACTTATAATATTTTTTCCTAACAGCTCCATTCTGGTACAAATTAATGTCATTTTTCTAAGGGAAATAAACAATTTGCTTAAAAGAGAGTTGAAATTTTTAGTATTAGCATCAATCATTTCATTTTCACTTCCAAAAGTTGGATTCTCAGGGGTGTCTTGAGGCTAGCCAAAACGGTATATGATAAATTAATTTTAAGATGTAATGATGTCGCGTTTTTTTAATGATGACTAATATGTTGGTTAAGAAAACATTAAAATCTCGCCGAATGTTGAAATAATCTCGCTTATGAAGCAAGACTGTCCTTGAGTCGATGAGGTAACTTCGTTCGGGTGTGCCATATTTGCATATTTAAGTAGTTGATACACATTTTTTTCTTGCTTCAGATCATCACTCAAACTTACAATGGGACTGAGCGAGTTCCTCAGATTATTTCTAGCTTTAGGCCCCCTCCTTCCCCTTTCTTCTGGCTACCATGAGGAGTCAGCGTCATCATCATCATCAGCCTACCTCAAAGTGTGTGGGAAGGATGAGAAGCACCTCCTGGATTCCAGATCTTGTGGCCGAGGCGTCTGGCTCAGGCATCCGATTGAGCCTGGCTGCATCTGTGTTCGGGGCATTTGGGCACTTTCCAACGGGTTTTGTGATGAGAAACCTATGATAATTGTGGGAAATGGGGATTGTTTCCATATTGGAACAAGGTTCCAGTCCGCCAAGCTCATTGGGGATGCTAAAGACCCATTCCAACCCAAAATTTACGTCGCTCCCAGCTCTCTAGACGCTTTGTATGAGTTGGATGAAAAGGCATACACGCCAGCCCTCCTGACAGACTTAACTTTAGTCGTCGCTGTGAATCCAAGACAGGTGGCACAAAGGAAGGACTTTGGGGTCTGTCTAGACCTCCCACCTGAAGATTTCGAGAAGCCTGTGCATATTTACGTGAATCCGAGGAGAACGCTCAACGAATGGATGCTGAATCCTAAGGACACTTTCACATGCCCTGTGGTGAAGCCTTACAAGTATCATGTTGGCTTTGGGGAAATGTTTATCAGTGAGTTTCAAAGCAACTAATGATTTTTAAATATATTTTTAAACTAAAGATAAATATTTTCATAGACGACAGGGTCGAGCCAAGATTACTAGTGCAGAGACACTGCGAAGAAGACTGTCCTGGTGCTAGAGGTCAACAAGATTCCGGTGGCCCAATGGGTAGAAGTTTAACCTCTGCCGCTGATTCTATCGAGACCGTCCTCGGCTTCCGCTCTCGTCCTGCTTCCACCTTCCCCATGCCCATCCTCCCTCAAAACGAGCCGGTTCACACCCTCAGCAAAAACATCATGTACCACAAGCCTCCTAAAACGAAGGACGACATTGAAATTGACAAGGAAGAGGCTCGTGCCCTCGCTGCCGAAGATGAAGAGCACCTCCTCAAAGAAACCAACGAGCAAACCCTCCGCATGATGCACTCCCACATTTCTCCCCTCCTCCTCAACATCTCCGGAGCCACCGTCATCACCCGAGAATACCAATATTTCCAGCTAATGCGTCAAGTCGTAGAAAAAGCCTGTCCCAACGACTTTGTTCCAAAACTCCTGGTTCGAGGCTTAATGCGAATGTTTCGCCAACTCCTCTGGGAAACGCAAGAGTCCTTCACCCACTCCGAATCCGGAGACGATGACCAGCACGCCCGAACCATGAACGTTTTGACCCACTGTATGAACTCAACTGACAACCCTTCCTTTCTCTTTTCCGACTTGACAGACAGCTACTCCAACGATTCCACCGATGCGGCGCCCCTCACCCACGCTTGGTATAATCACTCCATGCTTCCTCCTGAAAGGTGTCCCAACCCCTTCATCTTTTCCGTTAATGGGACCATGTACAATATGACCACTTATGACAGAGCAAATAACCTCTATGTCCGAAACATTTCTCAATATTGGCCCAACTTAAAATACAAACCGAAGCAGATGGACATTGTGATTGAAACCGCATGGAAAATCGTAGTGATGGGTCACTACAGATGCTCAAGATATTTTAATGAGACGAGCTACTCGGATTACTCAAATTTTTTCAGTAGAATGCAGTCATTTTTCAATGCAAAGATTATGCGCAGGTGGTACTATAAACCGAGTGTGAACGCCACGTACAATATTGTGGAACTGATATTTCCATCTTATGACCTCAAAAAATTTATGTTTGGGATGGACGCTTGCCTCCTCGGAATCCAGAGGTTTTCCAATTTCGATTATTCAAATGTTTATGTCCATCGACCCAAATATCCTGCTACCCCGGATGATTTGGTTAACAAAGTCGCCAGACTGGAGGGACAAGCTTATTGGGATAAGCATTTGAATACTTTTGATTATGCACCCGATCCCAAATGGCCCAATCCATTTTTCCAGGTGGATAAGAAACTTTATCCGCCTCCACCTCCACCACCAGGAAGAAGGTAAGAAAATGAAGCTTCAGTTAGCTTATCATTCCTGGATGGTTACTGAAAAATAACGTTTTTTATTCATTTTTTTTGCAGAAAACGTTCAGATTCTTGGGGCTCGATCAATTTTGACCTTTGGGGAAATCAAGCCAGATGCATTCACAATTACGTGGAGCCCCTCAGAAAACCTACGGCATTCGGATATCACGTTCCCCCAGGATGTATCAGCCCTACTGGTTTATAGTTAAAAAATTGTTAAAGAACAAATTATCTAGTTGTAATAAAAAAGGAAAGGAAGTTGAAGTCTGTGGTTTGGTGTTGGTTTTGATTAAACTCTTGCTCACTCTAACTTAAAGTTTCCATTTTGTCTTGTAAAGATGTCGATCTTTGAATGGGATTTTTAGTGCGTGAAAAGCAATGCAAAGATTGTCAATTATATTGTTTGAGTTAAAAAAGTATAGAGGAGATACGCATCGATGAGATTTGACAATCAGGATGAGCATGAACAAGGGACATTTTGAGAAGGAGAAATGAGACGTCAAGCTTGGTTATTTCCTAAAATGGGGAAATTGAGATTGAATTGTGTAGTTTATGCGTTTTCCTCACTTTTGCTCATGCTCGTGTCAACTCACAATTATCTTTGTTGGAGGTAGAACAACCTAATTAGCAGGGACAATGCGAGAGGTGGTTACAGTCGTCAGGGGTGTGATGTGATGCGTGATTATGATGATGATATTGAGTAGGTATCAATGTACTGCAGATGCAGAGCTCCTCTTTGTCATACTGAGGTTGTTGAGGTGGAAGAGGAGATTATTGTCAATTGTTCAAATGACACATTTGTTCCTTGCCACTGAGCACACATTCATTATATTTTAAACTTGAGGCTTTGTCAATTGTCATCATTTATTTTCCATTTCAATTTGACAATTTCCCAAGTTAAAAAATATTTTTTAACTCCGAGCTCAATGCCAAAAGTTATATAAAGCAGAAGATAAAAATTACTACAAAAAATTTATATATTACATTGTTGTGGCGTGGTTTATGGTCCAAAGAAATTGGCTCGCCTTTTTCATTCATTCACCTCCGCTCTTGAACTTGAATGCAATTTTGAGCCAGATCAAACCATTCGTGCGTACCTGCATAATATGCATTTTTGACTGATGATCATAATATTATTATGCAAACAGAACGATCTCTGCGTTTGATTCATTCATTTTATAACGCATGGATAACTAACACGGATGACGCCGAGCACAGGTGAGATTCATGAGCTATAGACAAACTGCATTGGTTAGAAAAGGCGTAATTTATACAATTGGGCTAATTAAAAAAGGAGATAAGTCGGCAGTCGGCATGAAATCTGGTACACTGAATCAATTTGTTGCTTCGTGTTTCACGGTAGATCCTCGCTAATTGAAAGAATAGCAAAGAAGAAGATACAGAATGCAGATGGTGTTCTCGGAGTTAAGCTTTCATGGTCCACAACACAAGACGGTCAATGAATTGCATAGGGAAAAAATGTTTGAAAAAGGTGGAGGAAAGGATGAGGATGGGTATGGCTCAAAATCCCTATAAAAGTTTTTAATGGGATGGCATTATTCAAGGAGATGATCATCTTGGTTGCCTTACGGTTCTCCGAGCTAAAATCATCAATAATAACAAATCATGACTTGATTACCCACATTTTTTCAAGCTTACTGACTGACTGACTCACTTTTTTGTTGAATACACAAACAACCATGGTTTGTAAGTCTGGATAATAACTGTACATCTTGTTTCTTAGCATGTTTTACAACCTGAGCATGAAAAACTGTCAAAAACATGTCTAAATTCAGTTTTACCCATGCTATTTGTCGTTTATAAACTCAAACTACAAAGTTTTATATGAAAAAGGTCGAAAGAAACGATCCATAACATGACGATGACCCAACCCAACAAAATCCGTCCGAGAATCATAAAAATCCACCTCCAATTATAGTTTTTCGCATTGCATAAGCCCTAGAGTGGAGAGTAATGAGTCTGTTGTGTGTTTTTCATTTTTAGAAACAACGGTTCACAACAATTTGGCTAGTTTTCTGTCTTGTACTCAAATTTTGTGTTGCATAATAATAAATGTTGTTAGCTAGCTGTTGCCCTCTGTAATTTTGCATGCGTGCCTTATCATCATCTCATCACCCTATCATTTTGAATCAGACTCAACTCTGGCTCTCGGCTCTAGACAAAATAATTGCATAATAACAATGGACTCTACGAAAAAAAAGTTCATGATCATCAGCAAGAAGAGGTGAGAGATATGGGTGCTTCTACGTGCAATATGCTTGTTTCTTGTTAGCCAGCTATTTTTTATTGGCTTAACTACCTAAATGAATCTGACATCATTTTGTAAACTTTTGGTGTTGGTGGTGGTTGTTGATATTTTTCCTTTGAAATATAGTTAGCATCCCTATCAAACCGTGACGAGGATGATGATGATTTACATTTGAGGCTCAGCTCAGAGCTGCAGCAGTTTACCTGAAATCAAAACCAACAACATGTGCGAGTGCGAAGCTGACCGTAACAATGCAATGCAATGTGGGCTCGCTGAACAATCATAATGCACCTAGCTTACGGAGTTCACACAATTTTTAAACTCTTCACGGGATGAGGATGAGTACATTATGCATTCAAAATGAACCTCAAGCTAAGGCAAGAATTAGCATAGAAAAACCTACCATTTATAATTTACACCACCAGACCATCATCATTGTTAAGGTCATAAAGTCAGAGTGCATTAGCTTGAGACTTTGAAGGGAGAATGATGATGATGATGATGATGATGAGTTAAACAAGGTATTATAATGCACATTCACATCCACACTTCAGTTTGAGAACCGTTCAAGGAAGGACAAAAACTGAGAACAAACACGCACCTGTTTCCCTCAAGTCATCCTCAGTTGGCAAGCTGAACCCGTGGTGATCACTTGCTCAAAACGTTGCGTCTCAAGCCAAACCGTACAATCATCCCATCTTCAAAATACTACAGTTGTAAAAGAAGAAGAAGAAGCAGTTACAAAGTTAACAGTTCATATTTTTAACAGTGTCTCACTTCACCCCAAAATTTTGTACACACTGAACATTATTTCTGAGCTTCTACCAATAGTTTCTATTGCTTATGACAGTGATTGGGAAGTTACTGATAAGATAGGAAAACGGTGAAAATGTTAGAAACGCTAAGGAATAGGATGGGAAACCCCTGCTCTGTGGCAGCGGTGCTGTTTATCGTTACCACCTCAAGTCTCCTCACCCTCACGTCAA
This sequence comes from Orchesella cincta, assembly GCA_001718145.1. NCBI lineage: Eukaryota > Metazoa > Arthropoda > Collembola > Entomobryomorpha > Orchesellidae > Orchesella > Orchesella cincta. Next base: position 16,025 of record LJIJ01001791.1, read on the forward strand.
GCACAAGTGTAGCACCGAATAAACCTCCCGGTGAGCGTACGCTAAATTAAAGTAACCTTCTTCAATATATGTATGAGATTATCATTATTTTATACTTTTTATTTTTAAATTTTTCTTCAAAGCAGAAAAGGAAAATCGCCACCTCCCCTCCTTCACCTGCTCTCGCTTGCAGCACAGGGTTCAACGAGAGATTATGCTTCATGAATGGGGTCTAGAGAAAATCAAGTTCCAACAACGTCTCAAGAAACACTCGCAATACATCGTCACTGTCGAACACGTCCGCTCCCTGCACGAGCCTTTAATTGAACTCCGCTGTCCCGGGATTTCGACCCCACAAACTATTCGCAACAGCCTCGAGTTCCACTTCCATGAAGCCCGCTTCCAGGCCGAGTTTGTTCGTCTTTTTGATATCAAATCAATCTTTCCTCTGCACTCCGGAAGCATGAACGTGAAGATGAGGTTGGACCCTTTGATTGTTCAGTTGAATCACGGCACAGATTTGGGACTCGCCATCAGAGACATTTACTATGAGCCTTCGGCCAGCAACTCCACCTCCTCCCATGAGAACCTCACTAACAAGGAGCATCGCGAAGGTGGAGACATCAACTCTAGTGATGGAGCTCAATCAGCGACGGAGGCAGGGTTGGTGGATTTGGAGAGGGAGATTGAGTCCGTGTTTGTGAACAGGATTCGACCCGATGTTCAAAACCAAATCAAGAGGATTGTCAAGTCGGTCATCAAAAGATTCTTTGAGACAGAGTCCCTCGTCAGGTTTTAAAAATTAGGAGCAAAATTAGTAAATTAACCGTAAACACTTGTTCAGTTAAAAAATTTCACTGTATATTTGTATAGCATAGCAGCCTATCGGTATATGCAAAAAAAATCAATTCAGTTTCAATGTAAATATACAGCATCATAATCACGCTAGGCTTCAGTACAAAATCTTAAATGTATCAATGAAAAAGTGGTAAAAATGTTCTCATAATATATTTTTCCGTAATGTGTAATTAACTTATTATTTATGGCGTACTTTAACTACCATGATCGACCGTTTTGTTCAATAAATAGCAAATGTCATTTTCAAAAATCGTTACATGTTGTTTTATTTATTAATTAATCATTCTAAATTACAAAAACGTACAGGAAAATTAGTAGGGTGCTAAAACGCAAGATTAATGAATGAAAAGGGAAAGAAATGATACGTAAACCGGAAGTTTGAACTTTGAACTCAACTTAAACTTGAACTGCGAAGGTAGAGGTACACAAATACTATAAAGTTTTTACATGTATTGCGAATCAGTACTCTTGAAGTGGTCATCATCCACGGTGGAGAAGACGTGCCCTTCGTTGCTGAGAAAGTCGAGAATCTCCCTGTGAATTTGGATTAGAAAAGAAGAAAATTATGAGTTATCTTCAACAATAGTAGGTAAGCAAGTTGATATAATAAGAGCTTGTAGAACAGCGTAACATACATGATCTCCTTCTGAGCTATTTTATTCTTGACAGCAGCAATAATCTGATCCTTGTGGATGCCTGATTCCTCTCGAGCATTGCAAATAATACGGTGGACCATGTTCTGGTTGGCTGTGAAGCCCGCAATGTGTCCCACGCCCCCGGAAGCAGAAGCACTACCACCACCTCCAGTTCCAGTGGGTAGCCCGCCTGCGAGCATGGAGTTAGTGAAGGTGTTCTCTCCTCCAGTGAACGAGGTTGCTGCCTTTTGAGCCTGTAAGAAAGAGCAAGCATGATGATGATTATTAATATTCCTATTTCAATAGATCACGAAGACGAGAATGAGGATGGTTGTTAATTTTATTCATTTTCTACTTACATCACCCTCCCTCAACTTCTTGAGCTTCATGCGATTCTGAATCACTTCGAGGATGTGACAAGTCACCTCATTCATGTCGGTAACGGGAGCGCTCTTGAAGATAATCACGTACTTTTGGTTCTTCGGATTTCGGAGGGCACCAACCACTCGACCATAGGTTCCTTCAGCGAGCAGGGTAGGATCGGAGCTAGCATCCTGTAAAGTTCACAACACAAATTAGTTATTATTTAAATAAACCTTCCTCACAAACAATTACAATATATTTTTACTCCAAACTCACCCCATCAGTTCCCCCATAATTGACACACTCCATAGTTCCAGTCTGATCCTCAATAAACATGGAGACCTTGGTCGTCGACGTCTCCACACTCCTCACAAGACCCACAAGAGTGACCACATGAGCCTCAAATCCCTCCACCTTGTAGGTATCCTCCTCACACTCCAACAACTGCTTGCAGGTCACCGGCATGATGTTTTGAGATCGACGTCCCTAAAAACCACCAAAAAACAATTCCAATTGTAAAAAATCACAACAATTTATCATCATCCAACCAAACTGATCTTTATTTAATTATCATCCCACCTTGCTCTTATCCCCAGTCTGAGGCGACTCATAGCCCTGGCTCGTGAGAAAGCCTCCACCTCCAAAACTTTGGTCATTATTCCCCCACATCTTAACTGCTTATCACTGAAAAACGAGCTAAATATTCAACCAAAAAGCACTGCAAATTTAATTTTAATCACAAATTTCAGTCACGAACGCCAACCTCAAAAAAATTTACTGCTCGAAATGTCAAACGTCACGATCGTGATTTGCTCTGTTTCTGTTCTGCTTTGTTTCTGTCGTTCTCTTCCTTTTCTTCTTCTGTGTGTCAAAGCACCCACCCGCTTAAAATCAGTTTTCTGCCGCATTCTGTCCATTTCACCCCAATTTTCAATGGCTCAAGAGCTCTCCCATACATTTGGGTTCGAGAACCTTGTTTTGGCTCTTGAAGCAGCTGATGACAAGGTGCTTTTGGAACGTGTCAATTATCCTGTTCCTGTTGCGCAATTTGTGGGGAAAACGCCCAAAATGCGAAGTTTCCTCGTTCCTCAAAGGAAGTCTGGATGGTTTTGTTTATTTACGAGTAGTTTGTGAGTGAAGGGGATGAAGATAAGGAAATGGGAGAGACATTTAAGATAAGTTAATTTTCGAACACCAAATCGCAATGGCTTCATCATCAGCCCTTCTTCGAAAAGCGGTGGATAAGACGGAGGCGATGGACACAGCCGTCAAGTGGAGTCTCCTCGAGAGGGTGAATGACTCGGTGAAGGAGCTCCAACTGAAGTGTACTTCCGAACGCTCCTCAGTCCTCAATAATGATGAGACGACAAACTCATTTTTGTGGGTTTTGGAGGCGGTGTTCATTCACGGGTTGACCAACTCTTTTCTGAGGTCTGCAGCTAGTAGCGCCTCCTCCCCGTTTTCCTCGCTGATGAAGAGCTCCTTCTTCTCCTCCGCGAGGGGAAGTGGAGGGGCTGGTGGTAGTGGGAGTGACAGCCAGGCAGTGCCTAATCCCTCGATTTGGGAATTTGTTCTAGTCTTTCTTCACAGAGACATTATTGATCAGATAAACTCCCTTCACCTTATCCACACGGACGTGGGGAGGTGCAGGAGTTGGTTGAGGATCGCGTTGAATGACGGCCTTCTACTGAGCTTTTTGGAGAACATGACATTAAAGTCGAATCGACGGTGCTTGAGGTCTTTCTATAGATCTTCAGCGTTTTTAAGGGATGGGGAAAAGTGTGACATACTTAAAAACTACTTGATGGGGGTGGAGCTCCTGGAGTTCAGGCTGGTTATCAACAACTCGTTTCTTAATCACTGGAATAGTGGACCCCTCAGTTTGGTGGGGTTGTGGGTGGATGAAAATGAGAGTGTGCAGCAAGGAGTGGATGTGGCTCAGAACTTGGAGAGTAAGGAGTTCCAAGCTATTCCGAAGCTTCATCAAAGGCAGCAAAATGGTGGAACCCCGCCGAGGTTCTATGCCGAGTTGGATAGCGTGCTGAGGAGACCCCCACCCCTTTTGAGTACTGATGACGCGCTTAGAATCATTTTGAGCTCGAGCCCCAGAGCAACTCCGCAGCCAGTTCAACAAAAGACCGTTTCTCAACCGAAGAGAATGCCTTTATCGTCGTCGTCCCCCAAACAGAAACTGAATACAGTTCAAACTTCAAAAAATGTAGCGTCATCATCAAAACCGTCGCCTTCACGTTCTCGCTCTCCCTTGAAAGTTCAAGCACATGACAATGTATCAGTGGAGGAAGCTCAAGACCCCCTCGCTGAAGATAAGAGGTCCTCTCCTAAAAATCAACCTGTGATAACCACACCGACTTCCGAACCCGTATCAAAAACATCTAAACCTAATGAGACGCCTGCTGTCATTATAAACGGTCCTCAAGAGCTTCCTGATGCCCCTTCAACTAATATGGACGAGTCAGCCACTTTCATGGAGTTGGAACTAGAGTCTCCGATGGTTGAGAGGAGTTATACCGACCTCCTCCTGAAGTACCAACAAAGAAGTCAAAATCAACAGCAGCAGCTACAACAACCTGATGCTCAAAATGAGAAAATTAGTGAGGAAACAAATGAGGAAAATCCGTCTTCTCTCATTCATCACGATTCCTTGGGTGAGAGCTGCGACTTTACCGGAAACCACAGTCCCACAACGGCATTGACAGCTTCCGTTACGAGCAGCAGTGGCGGAAGTGGCTCGTGCAAGTCTGGTACTAAAACACGGGTAAATATTCATGTCATAAATAGCTACATCTTTTCCTTAAAGTGTTTACTATAATTCATGCTTTGTGCAGCGGAGAAGACGCAACACATCACTTCACCACGTGAAACCAGACATTGTGGATGGGTTGGAGCTTATTAAATCGCCTTTGAAAACAAAAGAGCATATTATGGAACTGGTGAGTTTGATTTAAAATTAGTTAACTTGGATTTTGTGTGAATTTTTCATGAAATATTGTTTTTTTCTGCACAGCTTCCAAGAATAAGCAAATATACCAAGATAATCGCCCCTGAGGCAGGACTGGATAGCCAAAATTATGCTTGCAAAATGTGTGGAACGTCAATAGGCATGATTTATGGCGCTGCTCGGTAAGAAGAAAGCTTCTTCGTCAGAATTCAGTGGAATATAAGTTTCCTTTTCAAGTTATAACAACTTCTTATCGTTTTTGATAGACTTTGTCACTTCACCGGTTTCTCGTACTGTAATGTGTGCCACCTCAACCAAGAATCCGTCATCCCCTCTAGAATCCTGCTCAACTACGACTTTGGTCTGTACGCCGTTTGCAACCAAGCCCATGACTTTTTGGAGGAACTGAAAGATGAGCCTATTTTCGACGTAAATGAAATCAACCCAACGCTCTACGACGAGATTGATGAGTGTGGTCAAGCCAAGCACCTGAGAACTAAACTGTACTATATTGGAATGTACCTGAAAACCTGCAAGAATAGCAAGGCGCTGGAAGAACTGAGAAAGGAGGGGAGTTCCAAACCGCATTTATTGGAGTCAATTCACATGTATTCCTTAACAGTGAGTTAAACACCATACTGTTACGCTTATCAATATGTGAGTTATCAGTAGTTGATAACCCAAATAATTTTTTTTTGTAGGATTTGCTGGCAATACCAAATAGAAGTCTGGCGACACTACTTACCAAACTGGTGTCCACCGGAAGTGCTCATATTCTGTCGTGTACCATTTGTAGAGAGAAGGGGTTCATTTGTGAGGTTTGCAGGAGTCCTCAAGTCGTTTTTCCTTTTGAACTCGAGCGAATTTTCAAGGTGGGATGGATTTTTATGAATATTTAGTGACGACTATGAACTTTTTATTAACTTGAATGGTTTTATTTTTTCAGTGTTGTGACTGTGGCGCAGTTTACCATAACAAGTGCATGAGCCCTGGACAACCTTGCCCGAGATGCGTGAGGTGGAAAAAATACCAAGAAAATGAGAAGGCAGAGCTTTCGAACCAAGATGAGTGAACTTTTCGGGGTTTTCTATCTTTTAACCAGGGACCATATACTATTTACTACCAATGCAGAGATTTTTATGGCGATATCGAACAAACTCTAATAATTTATTGAGCATTTACCATTTTTATGCATAAAAAGACAATAAAAACTATACTGATTTTGATTTACTAAAAAATACTTTAGACGAAATCTGGATATCCACTGAATTTTCTTGGCTTGTAGCCTCCAAACCATTCGGAGATTTCGCTAATAGAAAAGTGCTTCTTGACATATGCCTCCCACTGAGCCTCATTTGTTCCAAATACCTTCATAACTTTCCTGGTTTGAGCATTCATAATGGGTCTCACGAGGTTCAGGACGGTTTCGAACGCTTCAGGAGCTGAAAAGGAAGTTAATTTTTTGAGAATGTCAACTTTTTATGTGAAACTATAATAATTGTAATAACTCACTGTTCACAAACACCATGTGTCCCACGCTATAGGGATAATATTTCTCGTAACTGCTCACAAAATTCAAATAGTATGGGAGACAGGATGGACAAGCCGTTTCTCTAAGATTAAATCCTTCCATGTTCAGAAGCATGACCCACTGCGTCACATTTTTCCCTTGGTACTGAAGCTCTCTCACCTTCCTCGTCGCATCTTCGATTGCCTTCACTCCATACCGTTTGAGTTTTGGGAGTTTCCCAGCTATCACAGCAGTTCTGAGCTTCCACTCGCCAAAGAAACCCTCCAGTATCACACGCCCTTTCTTATCCACCCCGTCGAGGAAGAGGGGAAAGTCTTTTTCTATGTCTGAGAAGTCCTCCGTGTCAATGGAGTCCATGGAGTTGAGCTGGCGCCATTGGAGGGTTTCTTGTAAATAGTTTTCTGCGTCCCGAATACGAAAGTCTTTGAGTCTGAGGAAGCGCACGAGGTAGAGGTCGGATTTCATGTAGTCGTGAGGTAAAATGGGAGTAACTCGTTCCCGAAACTGAAAATATGGATTATATATCATAAATTCCAAGTTATGGGTTATTTTGTAGCTTTATCTTGTACCTTATCGAGGGCATCTCGTTGAGAACTAGTGAGAGACTCAACCTCTTCAAAATACATTGACTGACCAAGCGTCACCAAGCTAAGTAATATGATGGTAACGCTAGAAAACAGGAAACTTTTGATTCTCACATAGCCCCACATTTTTATCAAAGCTAAGGGTAGATTCCTTCGTTAATGAAACACTGACTAAGCTATACTGGAGTCTAAATCTAGGAATTTGACTACCTCCATGATCTCCGCTCACTTCCATTCATGAATAATTCAACTGACCATCTCACCTGGGGAAAAAATGAGTGTCTATAGCTAGCTTACGCCTTTCTTGCGTCATAATATACTTGTCTACCAGTCTAGCTCACGACAAATAGAGTTGAGGTGCTGTTCGCATTCTGGATGATTACGGAAACATCTACAAATTGCAAGATTACATGATGCGATATCAATGAGATATAAACTTGGCTTGCTTCATAGATGTGGATATGTGACATAATTTCATGTAAAAATATTTTTGATGATCTCTGCACTATCAAGTAAACAAGGTGGTTGTAATCTTGTACCCGTGCGTGTCTTTAATACACAATGCAGGTGTTATATTTACAGACGGTAGGCATTTCCTTGATCTGATTCTCAGATTGGTATTCAGCTTGTTTACTTTTATGCAAATTGGACAAGTTTTTAGACCCCTTGCCATTATCATATTTCAAGACAGTTTTTAGCTTCTACCTCTACCTGTTGCGGTAGCTGCTTTGCATGGAAAAAAGTTCAACCATGTATAATATATTATGCAAGTGCGTAATTACAAGGCCGTTTTTGACAGCCAGCCATTTATCATCAAACATGCTGCTTTTTGTGGAGAATTTGTAGACCAGAGTTAAATAAATATCAACAAAATCAAAGTACAACGAGAATTATGTAATTTAGCAATTAATTTGATTATGATTATCAATGCGTGCAAAGAAATCACTGGACTACATTCAACATTATATTTGTTTTTGTAATTCGACTATTGCTCATTTTAATGTGACAGGGATAAATTAACATAGTACAAAATAGATAAAGTACGTACAAAATGACAGTCTTTTTTCTCAAAAAGAATATTCTTACTGTTTTATGACTATAAACAGCTACTGAAACTCAATGACATATTAATTAAAATAATAAATAAAGGTAAGTAAGAAATCAAGAGCTAAACTAGCACCGATGGGTAACGAAGGAAAATCGCCGACATCATTCCTCCTCCTCCTCATCGTCTTCATCAAAAATCGCCCAGTTGTTTACTTCCGCCCCGTTTTCGACACTTTTCCAAAAACTATTCTCTTCCCTCAATTCGTACAAACGAATAGTATTGAGATTCGAACACAGTTCCCAAATCCGCGTCGACTCTGCTTCCATTTTTACAGCGCAACATCCGCAGAAGGCACCTTTACCCGAACGAATCAGCTGCAACCTTCCAAGCAGGAAACTGTTGGAACAAATACTCCACACTGACCAATATGTCCACAACTGAAACCGTAAGGCAAACGTTTTTAACTGTGGGAATATGACTTGTTTCCACATGTAGTTCTGGCAGCTTAGGCTTATAACTGCACCGAAACGGCTCCTTCGGCTGTTCGATCCCACACAACATCCTTGAAATCCAATTCATATCCAGGTGAAGATGTTCCAGTTTCTCGGAAACTTTTGAATGAAGCTTACTAAGTCCGTAAGGCTATCTGGTTCGGTTCCGGTTCAAGTATTGAGAGGCGAACGAGGGATGCTGATGCTGCCACTTGTTACCCTGATGGAATGTTGGCGAGTCCATAAACCTTGAGATGCTCATCTTCTCCAATTTCCATGGGTCGACCAATCTCGCATTATCAACTTCCAAATGCTTTCAGTTGTGTATAAGACTTGGTGAGCCATCGAGGACTTGATATTTCTTTTCAAATTTTCTGTAGACAGCATCGCTATCATTTCCTCTCACATTAACGTTGTAAGTTTTGGAAGCGATGGAAGGGGCCATTCTTCCTCAAAATTTGACACTCCTTCAGCATTACAGTTGTCTGCAAGATTTCGAGGGTCTTCAACTGAGGCACACCATTCAAAAACTGCTGAAGTTGTCGCGGAGAATACTGTATTCCATGAAGAACCACCGACGAAAGATTTTGGTTGAGTGACGCTGCTGCAACGGGAAGTAGTGATGATGATGATACTTGTCCGCGCCTGCCCTAGTCATTCTTTCTTCGCCTTTTGGGCATAAGTAGAGGGCCCTTGTGAAGCCCCCTCTCGCCTCTGCTCCAATCCCTTCCATACTTGGGTTAAAAGGTGCTACCCCCACTTTCGGAATGAACATGGGACAATACTTCTCCTGATAAATATCAACCCTCTCCAACGCTCATGGAAAGGGGCCCATTTGCTCAAAGCTCGGACTCGTCTTCGTTCCAATACCCCCTCGACCACTTCATTCCAATGGGGATGAACCCCCCGCATATTTAGAATGGAGCGTCGGTCCTTCTCAAAGTCCAGTTTGTCAATGACCATTTCCATCAGCTGTGAGACAAAAAAGGCTACTCATTATCTTGAACAAAGTTATAATGAATGGTTAACAATATTCATGTTACCAGATAAGCCTTACCATCGGAAGTAGCAGGCTCCATCGATCGGTCACCGGTTCCTGGATGGACTCATCATGAGAAGTTTGATGGCACCTTTAGAGGGGACGTCATATATTATAAGCAGTGTTTATGTCGAACATTAGAAAAATGCAGTAAAATGTTGAAAAATTTTATGTAATGCAGCTATAGTGTAATATTTTAGGGTTAGACATTAATGCTATATTCACAGTACACAACAATGTATTCCCGATATGAAAAATGTAATTTATGGTTATGTACTGTGAAAATAGCATTAAATGTCTAACCCTAAAATATTACACTATAGCTGCATTACATAAAATTTCAACATTTTACTGCATTTTCTAATGTTCGACATAACACTGCTTATTAATATATGACGTCCCCTAAAGTGCCATCAAAACTTCTCATTGATGAGTCCATCCAGGAACCGGTGACCGATCGATGGAGCCTGCTACTTTCCATGGTAAGGCTTATCTGGTAACATGATATTGTTAACCATTCATTATAACTTTGTTCAAGATAATGAGTAGCCTTTTTCGCTTCCCAGCTAATGGAAATGGTCATTGACAAACTGGACTTTGAGAAGGACCGACGTTCCATTCTAAATATGCGAGGGGTCCATCCCCCTTGGAAGGAAGTGGTTGAGGGGGTATTGGAGCGAAGACGAGTCCGAGCTTTGAGCAAATGGGCCCCTTTCCATGAGCGTTGGGAGAGGGTTGATATTTATCAGGAGAAGTATTGTCCCCTGTTCATTCCGAAAGTGGAGGTAGTATCTTTTAATCCAAGTATGGAAGGGATTGGAGCAGAGGCAAGAGATGGATTCACAAGGGCTCTCTACTTATGCCCAAAAGGCGAAGAAAGAATGACTAGGGCCAGGCGCGGACAAGTATCATCATCATCACTACTTCCCGCTGCAGCAGCGTCACTCAACCAAAATCTTTCGTCGGTGGTTCTTCATGGAATACAGTATTCTCCGCGACAGCTTCAGCAGTTTTTGAATGTGTTGCCTCAGTTGAAGACCCTCGAAATCTTGCAGACAACTGTAATGCTGAAGGAGTGTCAAAATTTTGAGGAAGAATGGCCCCTTCCATCGCTTCCAACACTTACAACGTTAACTGTGAGAGGAAATGATAGCGATGCTGTCTACAGAAAATTTGAAAAGAAATATCAAGTCCCTCGATGGCTCACCAAGTCTTATACACAACTGAAGCATTTGGAAGTTGATAATGCGCGATTGGTCGACCCATGGAAATTGGAGAAGATGGAGCATCTCAAGGTTTTATGGACTCGCCAACATTCCATCAGGGCAACAAGTGGCAGCATCAGCATCCCTCGTTCGCCTCTCAATACTTGAACCGGAACCGAACCAGATAGCCTTTGCGGACTTAGTAAGCTTCATTCAAAAGTGTTCCGAGAAACTGGAACATCTTCACCTGGATATGAATCTGGCAGATTTCAAGGATATTATGTGGGATCCAACACCTAGACCTAGAAGGAGCCGTTTCGGGGCAGTTATCACGCCTAAGCTGCCAGAACTACATGCTGGAAAGCAAGTCATATTCCCACAGTTAAAAACGTTTGCCATACGGTTTTCTGAGTCATGTGGGACATATTGGTCAATAGTGGAGTATTTGTTGCAAACAGTTTCCTGCTTATGGAAGAGTAGCAGCTCATTCGTTTGGGCAAACCAGCCCGCTGCGGATGTTGCGCTGTAAAATTGGTAGCAGAGTCGAAGCGGATTTGGGAACTCTGTTCAAATCTAAAAACTATTCGTTTATACGAATTGAGGGAAGAAAATAGTTTTTGGAAACGTCTCGAGAACGGGGCGGAAGTAAACAACTGGGCGATTTATGATAGAGGTGATCATGAGGGTGATCATGAGAGTGATGATGATGAGGACTGATCAGACTGATGTCGGCATTGTCGGCGATTTTCCTTTCGTTACCCATTGGTGCTAGTTTAGCTCTTGCTTTCTTACTTTACCTCTATTTATTATTTTCATTAATATGTCATTGAGTTTCAGTAGCTGTTTATAGTCATAAAATAGTAAGAATATTCTTTTTGAGAAAAAAGACTGTCAGCCTTGTACGTAATTTATTTATTTTGTACAATAAATTTATATACCTGTCACATTTAAAATAAATGAGCAACAGCCGAATTAAAAAAACAAATACAATGTTGAATGTAGTCCAGTGATTTCTTTGCACGCATTGATAATCATAATCAAATTAATTGCTAATTACATAATTCTAGTTGTACTTTGGTTTTGTTGATATTTATTTAACTCTGGTCTACAAATTCTCCACAAAAACATGTTTTGATGATAAATGGCTGGCTGTCAAAAACGGCCTTGTAATTACGCACTTGCATAATATAGTATACATGTTTGAACTTTTTTCCATGCAAAGAAGCTACCGCAACAGGTAGAGGTAGAAGCTAAAAACTGTCTTGAAATATTGATAATGGCAAGGGGTCTAAAAACTTGTCCAATTTGCATAAAAGTAAACAAGCTGAATACCAATCTGAGAATCAGATCAAGGAAATGCCTACCGTCTGTAAATATAACACCTGCATTGTGTATTAAAAGACACGTCACGGGTACAAGATTACAACCACCTTGTTTACTTGATAGTGCAGAGATCATCAAAAATATTTTTACATGAAATTATGTCACATATCCACATATATGAAGCAAGCCAAGTTTATACCTCATTGATATCACATCATGTAATCTTGCAATTTGTACATGTTTCCGTAATCATGCGGAATGCGAACAGCACCTCAACTCTATTTGTCGTGACCTGGACTGGTAGATCATGACGCAAGGAAGGTGTAAGCTAGCTAGACACTCATTTTTTCCCAGGTGAGATGTTCAGTTGAATTATTCATGAATGAAAGTGAGTGGAGATCGTGGAGATAGTCAAATTCCTAGATTCAGACTCCAGTATAGCTCAGTCAGTGTTTCATTAACGAAGGAATCTACCCTTATCTTTTGGTAAAATGGGGGCTATGTGAGAACCAAAAGTTTCCTGTTTTTTGGGGTTACCATCCTATTTCTCAGCTTGATGACGCTTGGTCAGTCAGTGTATTTTGAAGAGGTTGAGTACTATCAGAGCGTTTCAATTTGAGAAAAATAAAACAACTTAAACTAAAAACCTTTCAAATAATGTATGTAATTCAACGTAATTGAATCAGTAATTTATGTAGTTAAACGTCTATACTCTACCTTCGTTAAGCAAATGTTGCTTAACGAATTGTCGAATGTTGAGTGTGCAATCCTGCAAAAAAAGGTGGATAAGTAAACAAAAGGGGTACGGACTAAATGTAGACTAAAGGTTTAGGAGCTAATTTGACGCACCATCATGAGCGGAGTGAAATGGTCATATTCTGCTGCACTTTCCATTCCTTCAACTTTCACTCGAGGACAGATAAGGGGTCTGGCCCAGTGCTTGAATGCCAAAATAAATATCGAACGAATGCATAATATTAATGGTGATTGTTCATTTTGTCGGAATCATTTCCTTTAATCGAAACCATAAAACCATAATTGTGATATGTAATTCTAACTGACGAAGGGAACATTTTTCATAAAGGTACTTCAATATGAACGGAGTTTGGGTTGTACGACTGATCTGTAACATCAGTTGAAAGTATGGATTCGCAATAGTCAACATGTCTTGACAGGGCGAATATCAACCACACGAAAGATTAACATGCCAATTATCTTGTGGATTGGCGTGATTAGGTTAGGAAAGAACGTGGCCTTGAAATGGAGGAGTTATTGAGGAAGCAATAGTAACTTAAAAATTCCAACTTGCTAGGGATCTTGCGTCGACATTTTAAAAACGCTACGGAAGGTCCATTTGTTGCATTTAGCCAAGTTGACAAGCACTATGTAATCATTTTGCTGACACGTTTAATGTTGGAGAACAGTTACTTAAGTTCTGGTGAAAGCAGTAGCCGTAGATTTTGGAGTTACAACTTGTTTTTGTAGTCACTGCTCATTTATCATGTTGTTAGGAATGTCCTGCAGGGGAATAGTGTCAGGACCATTTTCTAGCACATGCGTTGACTCGGATTCTTGCTAGTTTTGGTGTGGAGGTTTCCTAAATACATCGCATTGATGTTACCCTTCATTAGCCTATCCGGTTCAGCCTTCCTAGAGGTTTTCCACTGGTAAGCATTTTACATAGCTTCATGACACGTTATTGAGTGATTGCTATCTCCAACAAGTTAGCCCAGAACGTAAATAATTTCTTGACAGCGATTTAAATTGTCCTTTAGGCTTCAGGGTTGACAGCCCTCCATTCGTTTCAGGGGGTTGAAGTCGGAATCGGAGCATTCTTCTTTATTAGCGTATTAGCGAATAATACTCCCATTGTAATGGGAAGGCTTTAATGTAATGCCCACTGTCGGCTTCACTTGGAATTGTTTCTCATGTTTGAAAGTTCGCAGTATTGTTCACCTCCGAGGATCTGGCGGCACTTGAGTGTCGCTTAAAAAATTGACCTAAAGCCTTGAGCTATCAGCTCGTTTTTCAGATTCCAACATTGTCATTCACTAGAAATTCCTTTAATTTATAGGATCTCCATTATTAACAGACTGATTGTTATAACCTTTCCTCCACCGGAGTCACATAATTACCATTATGCCGACAAAAATTTCATTTCGCCAAATTCCATTTGCCACGTCATCAGCTTTGTACAAGCTAAATTAAGACACGTGCAAAAGCCAAAAATCAGATCTCTAAATATTCTGTCGATTACTAAATTTCAAGATGGCGGCCAGCTTGCTTAGAACTTCTCTTCGTGTGGCCGATCACTCAAAAATGATCATCGTATCTCGTTATTGATATTCTTACTCTTAGTCCATAATACTCATTGCAAGCAATCTCAACAAATGCATTTTTGATTGCTATTTGGAGGTTGAGCCTCCATGGAGGGCTGAGGGAATTGAAAATGCATTGAAACGATGCAAGAAAATGCTTTGTACTTCATTGCTAGCCTTTCTGTAAAGCTAAGTGAGTATAAGAAGTGCACACATTGTTTACGAAATCAGCAAATCCCCCATTGCCCCATCATTTACGTGTACCTTATCAGTCACGGTAGACTTAGATAACCGATGGCTGAAGCAGTTAAGAGTATTCAGGGGAAGGGAGGCCGGGTTATGCCAGTAGAGGTAACGTTGAGACGCTTTCTTATTTGTAGAAATAGCATGGAGTTGGAGGGTAGCCTCCCACGTGAAAAACACGCAAATACGAATACCAATTGCAAAAGAAAGATGACCGTTTGGGAGAAACGCAATCTCTAACGTGTACTTTCTCCGAGAATGCATCATACACATCTTCATTTTTCAATGTCATAATATCTGACTCCGCATCGCTACTCCGACCAGCTACCACAGCTTGATTACTGAAGAATCTGCAAATTATGACAACGTACTTATCTGCACTGATACATTTTCAACTTGCAACAACCTAAAATAAACCTTTATTCTAGGTTGTTGAAGTTTGGTAATATTAGTTAGTATAAAGAAGCCCATATATGTAACGGGAATTTATTTTCTGTTTGCTTGTCAGTTGATTTGAGCACGAGAAAAGTATCAGAATTACTCTACCGGATACTCTTGCCGAAAGTATATCAATACGCGCAGTTGGAAATAGAAACCCTTGTTGTTTTAGTGAACTTGCTTTTATTTTGGGGGCGTTCCCCAGCTCATTTCATTCTGTGAAATCTGTGGTTATGCCCACAGGTGAAAGAGAATTGCTCAGTAATCTATGAAGAATTGATTTGGGAATTTTGAGTACTGTCGGGTATAGTTGAGCCTTAGCCGTCTTATATAAAACCTAGGGCCTAAGGCTGGCACTCCTGATATATATATTAACAGGATCATCAGCTGCTGTTGTTTTGGTTTGTGCAGTAGCTGATGGATCCTGTTATATATATCATATCAGGAGTGCCATCCTTAGGCCCTAGGTTTTATATAAGACGGCTAAGGCTCAACTATACCCTTTTTAGTACACTCTACTCAAGCATATCTAATCGGGACGAGATCGTCTATATCTTGCTTCGCCCCAACTTTTCAGCACTTTAGAAACCGAGGAGAAAGTTAAAGTGCTCAAAACTCAGCTCAGAAATATTCTTAGTATGACCCTCCAATTGGATGAAAATGATGTGATTGGGAATGACGTGGATCTACAGGAAATGGGAGTAGATTCTCTAATGTTTGTGGAAATCAAAAACGCGCTTCAAACGCTGTTTGGGGATAGACTCACGGTAAACTCAGGTGTGCTGAAGGACTGCAACACTGAGAACCTCTTTGCTACCTCCCATGTGGGCCACATTGAAGGGGAAATGTGGATGACAACCGGAAACCCACGATGGAAGAGGTTAACGCGTTAATAAGAGAGGATTGTCAAGTCCCCGAGCATATTGCAGCAAAACCCGGACAAGTAGCTGGAAAAATGAGCACAGTTTTGCTCACTGGAGTCACTGGCACTTTAGGTCCACACGTTCGAAATTAACTGGTTGGTCTCCCTTCGCCAAGTGATTTGTCTCATTCGCCCCAGAAAAAATGCGAGTGCTGAAAAACGACTTCAAAAAGTTTTGGCTAAAAATGGACTTGGCTCCGAACTCAATTTAAACGAAGTAAAAGTAGTAACTGGGGATGTATCGCTGGCATAACTATGAATGAAAACTGAAAGATGGAAAAACTTGAAGAGAAGCGTGGACGCCGTTTTTAACCGCTCTGCATCTATATTCTATATTGAGCTGTATAGAAAAACCAAGGTACAGACTGGAACACGAGTGAACACTCAAGGTAGGTAAAAACTTGCTCGAGCTTTCCTGTGAGGGGAAACTCAAAATTCTGTTTTACGCTTCGTCTCTCCTCGCCGTCTCAGAAATGAATACGACAATGTTTTACGTTTTTAGCTTGACATTTTTTCAACTAGATGCATAGTTTTTGCTGGAAAAAAATTTACCTTATTCTTTCCCCTGAAAATTTCGAAATTGGAACGTAATGTAACGACACGACATAGAAATTTTCCGTCAAGTGAATTTATATTTAAGAACTTTTTTGTTTAAAATATGCTTAAAACTTCAAACAATGCATAATGTTTTATTGCTTACATTTTAAAATTGTTCATTCCTTATGTGATGCATAAATATGTTGATTTAAAATTATCATTTTAAAGTTATAATTTGTAGCACTAAATGAAATTAGATTGCAGTAAACACGAGCTCTTCAGAAGCCTTTGACGGGCGAAAATAAAGGACCCACACCAGTCGCTTCAGCCGTTTAAAGTATCCAAACAATTTTTTCAGCATATTCACATCAGGAGCACGATGATCTCGATAAAAAGTCAAGTTTCCAGAGTCAAACCTGATTTCTTCCAGGTTCGGAAAGAGAATGTGGAATATGAGCCAAAATGAGTTTCTGAGATCGTCCACATCAACAACAAGCTTCTTGACATGAGGGCAACAGTTCCAGTCTAACGGATTCGCTTGCTTAAGCCACAAATCGGTTTCACTCCAGACCAATCTTGGAAGATGGAGCTCTTGAAGACTTTCTCTGAAACTTTGAATAGCTGTCAAAAATGCAGTAGAGATTGTTGCCCCGCCGTTCCCTAAATTCAGACAAGAAACCTTCGGTGCTTTGATCATTGAGAGCTTTTGAAATATATCGTAATCCGTTTCCTCATCTGCCTCAAACTCAAAAATGATTGTTAAGCAGCCTAAATTAGAAAAATTGATGTCGCTCAAGTCCAAATAATCCCAGGTATTGGCAGAGACTGTCAATTTTTCCAATTGCGATCCATAAGTTTGAAGGATCAGCTCGTACAGGTTCTTTATGGATCGCAAAACTCTATCCCGGTTGTCGTAACGTGATATGAAGGATAAAAGCTTCAAGTCTGTCAGTTGAGGAAGGCGAGGAAATTGGATGGGCTGTCGTTCATCCCCAGCGATTACTCGATCAAGACCCCGAACATCCAGTTGGAGACTGGTGACGCCCTGGAGTTCTCTAAGAAGTCGGGAGAGTTCTGGGACTGTCGGTAGGGGAAGGGTTCTATCAGCGCCGAAACCAAGCTCAATGCTGATGATTGAGATTCGATGCTCCAAACTTCGCAAGAATGCAACTGACTCCTCCACCCAGGATCCGCTAGCTGGAATTTGTAGGTTGAAATATTTTGAGAGGAAGGAACCTTGGAGTACTCGAGCTGCAAACTGATTCCTGAACTTTTCCATTTGATGGGGTCGTTCCGCCGTAAACCGGCAAGAATTATGTAGCCAAGGTGGTTGAGTCTTGTCCAGAAATGCGTCAGTTGTCCCCTTCATCCCTTTATTCACAGCACGAAGTGATAGAAGGGTAGATTTTGGAAGATCGACCCTCTTCAACATGGTTGGCACAATCTGTAAAATTAAATGTGAATGAAAGGTGTGTAAATGCAGTCATAATATGATGGCGAAGCTAGAAGTTCCCAGGTGGAAGCGCTCTATAAGAAATTTGAATTGTATAAAATCTTCTTCTATTACCCCAAGGTCTCCGAAAGGTGACACCCAAATCAGATTCAAGTGGAGTCTCCACAAGGCGTTTAAATCCATACTAATTTTTTCAATAGTCGTTACCATTGTGGAATCGAAATCGTGAAATTCTACACCTGTACAGCGCAAAACTCTTGACCAATATTCTGTCAATTATCTAAGTTTCAAGATGGCAGACCAGCTTCTTAGAACTTGCTTTGTTGGCCGATCAGTCAAAAAGATCTCGTTATTGATATTCTTAGTGTTAGGCCATACTACTCATTGCACGCAATTTCAACAAATGTATTTTGTTTGCTGTTCGGAGGTTGAGCCTCCATGGAGGTTGGTGGGAATTCAAAATGAATTGAAAACGATGTCAGAAGAGTCTAAGGAATTCATTACTACCCTTTTTGTAAAGTTAAGAGAGTATGAGTAGGACACACCTACGAACAATCTGTAATATCTATACAAAACAGTCAACAGTTAACAATGACTTGACAGAGAAAATCAACCGCACGAAAGATTACGATCTTTTGTGTATTGGTTGTGGGTTGGAAAGAATGTTTTGAAATGAAGGAAGAAATTATTTTTCCGGCCATGCAATGACAATTAACTCAAAAATTCCAACTGGCTAGGCATCGTGGGTCGACATCATTTAAAACGCTACATAGGATCAAGCCAAGTTGACAAGCGTTATGTAATCATTTTGTGACACGTTCATGTTCAACACTGGTTGATGGAATTCTGGTGAATGCAGTAGCAGGGATTAAATTGGGTTTATCCGTATAACTTGTTTTTACAGTTGAGCTGGAACCGACTGCTGAGCAGCCTCTGCTAATTCATCATGTTGGAATTGTCCTGCAAGAAATTAGTACAAAGATCTGGCATATGTGTTGACTGAAATTTGATTTGTTGGGTAGATGTCTACAATACGTCCATGATATTCCAAGGCTGGTTTCCTGTCGTTATTCACCTTCTGGAGTGAAAGGTTTTCCACAGAAAACCTTCTTACTAGCTTCAGGACCCATGACTTTCTCCAACAATGGTGTAACGAATCTTTCTACATCGTCTTTAGCTTTAGCCGAGAGGGAAATAAAGTATGTAGCTTCCTTTAGTTTCGGCTCCGGAGTTCATCTCCATTGTTGGCGGTTGAATTGCTCCCAATTTGAACTCTAAAGTACGGAGTTTTAACCAATCCAGGTTTGGTTGGCTTAGCTGAGTATCACTTGAAAATTGAGTAAACATTAAGCGACCACTCGGTTCTTTACATTCCATCATATAATACATTTTAAGAATTTTCTCAATGCCAAGGTCCACGGGATTTTCAATCTTAACACTTTCACCACCGAGAAAATTTTCGCATTATGCTCATTATTTTATTTATATTATTTAGTCCGCTTCGCGGGTCATCAGACTTATCTTTTTGGTCATCGTCCAGAAAACTACACAATAAATCCATAAAATTAAAAATGTTATGTTGTGACGATGCTGTGAAATCTTTAAACCTATAAAAAATTATATAAATGTGACATGGAATTAAATGAAGTTTCTTTCCAAATTATACAATTGCAAATTTCAAAGAGCGATACTAATCGACTTAAAATCTACCATTATTTAATGTCAACACATTTTTTATCCTGGATTTGCATGCGCTACAGCTCGTAAGTGAATTATATAATCTCCCATTTAATTTAGATGTAAAAATTTGGGGTGCTGTGAGAATCTTTTTCATTCTTCACACTTTTGGTTCCACATAGGGTATGATATCTCCGTGGACCTCCTCTGAAATGTATCTTGTAGAAAAAGATTATTCTTTTTGTCAAATACTTCTTTTAAAAGCTTCGGAGAGAAAGTATGCATAACATGTGAAAAAGCTTAAGGTGACGGGACTGCAACGGTTTTGAAATTAAAAAGAAAACGTGTGCTAGCCACTCATTTACAAGTTGATGCTTCGAAACCAGACTCAGCGTGTCTGGAACAATGACAATGATGTTGATGAATCTATGATGTGGAAAGCAAAGAAAAATACACGTCTGCGACAAACATTTAATCAATAATTAAACCGTATTTAATTTTTATTTCATATCATAACCTAAGTACAAAATAACATGTAAATGTCACATGAGTATGTGACAAACTAAAATTAAAAACATCAGATCAACAATCAGCTTAATACACAAAAGCACAGCTACTCCAGCTAATTACCTTTCATACGTTGTTCTAACACGTAAACACAGGTCGGCCCTCCGTTCCCCACTCGTATCTCTCTCTTT